>JABASD010001796.1:0-34335 GCA_019776165.1 Pogonognathellus flavescens
TAGCAAAACGTGCCAGTAACAAAAAGAGTTACGGGATCTAGTCAACGGCGTAATTACCTGCAGAGTTCAGAGGTCGGTTTGCTGTTTTGGGAGACTTTGTTGATTGCGGTAAATATTCTGCAGTTTGATGACTGAGAACTGTAATAATATTGTAAAAGCGCCGTTTGTTGTCAGCTGACAGTTTAGAGCAAGCTATCAGACTATAGCACCAAACTGACCGAATGCTGGTCTGTCCCTCGTTCAATGTAGGAAGCCAACCAGCCATCGGCCAGTCGGCGGGGTGTTTCGGATAACTTCACGAAAGTTCCGACATACCAAATCTGCTAGAATACCCGACACTGACCGTGGCACCAAGACAGCCAGATGAGAGATACCAATAACAATTCCTGTACGACGTCATCCAACAAACCCACTTTACACTTCATGTACAGCTCTTTACCTGGACGGCGTAGTTATTACACCACCCCTACGACACATGCACGCAGTGGTTGATTACAACACGTAAGTCCAATGACAGAGATGATCTGTTCACATAGGCGTCGGAACCGTAGGGACATCGGGACAATGTCCCCACAACAGTGGCCGTGGGGACATTGCTAATAAATGTCCCCACAGAAATTCTGAAAGAAGTGTTTTTTTTTAAATAGACATAAGAAAAGTAACCATTTTTTACTTCAATTTCTCCAAAAAATGAATTTTCTGTTCGAAAATAGAAGAATGTTTCCAAAAAAATTCGCGCTGCGCGCGAAAATGTGGTGTATTTAGTTAGTGTATTCTCAAAATAATGTCCCCACGCTTCTAAACATCTTCCGACGCCTCTCTTGTTCACGTTAAGTATCTAATGCGTAAGATTTACGATTTACGACGGCTAAACTGCCACAAGCGTTATTTTACCATTTTATGTAATAGGCTTTTATGCCGCTGTTAGTCCCAATTACTGTCTAACAATGACGAAATGTAATATTTGGTTGCAATCTTAGCAGTATTTCATCTTTTTAAAGTATATTTGTTCACTCTGAATCGTTTTATTTTTAAATATTTAAAGAAGTATTTTGCTTATTGCTTATTTTTTCAACATGTATATATTCTGGTTTTCAATAAACCTATTTTGCCGGATTCTAATAACAATGTATGGATTAAACTGACTTACCAGTATTAATTTTCCACTTTCAGTCTTTTTTGAGGAAGCTTTTACACAGCGAGCGGTGCAAAAATTTCTCTTTTTAGTATAAAAGGCGTGTTTCACCCCTACGGATCCACAATATTCACATTTTGCTGGAAGGTCAAGACAACATCTTATTAAATAAAAATAAGAAGTCATATTAATAAAACACAAATAAAGCATACGTTAATACGGTCTTAAAAAACTACACTACATCTAATCATTATCAGGCATAGTTTGTTATGATTTCATTTTCTGATGCCGTAATATTAGATTATGTAACAATGAGTATTTAATAAGTTTATTACCCATTCCATCTTTAACTGTAGCTGGTTTATCCTTGGTATTGCTATTAAAGAAAGTGCAATAATCACCACCACTAGCTAACTTTATTGACAACGAGCCGTTTCCAACAATTCGTGACGTTGAAGCATCCTTTTTCGGTTTATTTGCAGTTGAAGGGGAAATCAGAGTTACTGATACTCCATTGCTTTGCAGCACGCTACTAGTATTTTTCCAACTTTGGGACGACTCAGAGTTTGGCAATATATTTCCTGTTTTCGGGGAATCTGTAAGCATTGGGCCTTGACTTGTGGGATTTAACATTCCCCTTTGGGCATATTCCTGCCAGATCTTTTTCAATTCTTACTGTCTTCACAAAATTAGCAGCTGAGTCATTCACGATTTTATTATTCCTTCCTCCCGCACAGCTATTGATACACAAGAAAATAAATACAGAATATGCAATTACATCATTAATTACAATTACATAACTTCCTGAACGGCTTTAGCTTTTTGGAACATAATTTAAGAAATCTACATCGTAATTGTAATTCAGCAAAGTAATTTTAACCGTTTCCGTAATGAAAACTCAGGGAAAAGTATGAATATTTGCATTTCTATTAAAAAAATTAAAATTTCGGTAGATTCGGTAGATAGAGGCCTTTTTTCTGAGAGTGTCCCCTGAGAGAAAACATCGCCTTACAATCGGAGGTGTGGTCTTTGCACTTATTTCACGTATACCATTGAGCTTCAGTTAAATGCCTAATGTAAACAGCTGAGATTGCGAGACGATGTTTTCTCAGGGTCAATTCAGATAGTCCTCTATTACTAACCTAGGGGTTTCCGGTTTCGGCAAGTGCCTTTTATCTCCAAAAACAATGTTTCTTACCCAATAAACAGCAGATTTAAAGAATCCCAGATATGTTGACCGTGTGGAACATTCTGAACCGACCAAAGTGGAAGATGTAGTTATAATATTTTTGTTTCTTTGTCAGTTATTGTAATCCATGGTCCACCATTACCGCTATTAAACAAAAAAAACGAGGAGTCGTCTCATTTGTTGTGTTCATCCCACATAATTAACTTTTCTGCATTTTGCTTACATATTAAAGGATAAACAGAAGCTACTTGACTTTTTATCTGTACACTTCTACACTAATTGTTGTCAGTATTTTCGGTAACAACGGTGAAGACACAAGATAATAAGTACTGCCGGATTTTCGTATTTGTCAGAGAGAGTGGAAGTGTTTCGCAGTCCAAATGAAACAAAGAGTAAAAACTGATTTGAAAATTCAACTCTTGCGATGAGAAACAGGATATAGATAATAAATATATTATTTATGGTTGTAATTGTAATTTTGCTGCTGTTATGTGCTGCCGATGCAAATACCGAACTATCTGAGGACTGCACTAACTGTACTATAGACACAGGCCGTGTAGTAGGCAGAATACAAATACACACCAAAAACAACCACAAGTAAACAGAAGAGAGAAAAAGAAGTCTGGAGTGAGAATAGCAGCCTCAGTCTTCCGAAGGAAGGCTCAAACAAACTGCGGGTCGCTCTATGCCATATTTTTCCACAGTGGAAATTTATATTTATATTACCTAAGGAAATGTTTCTTTTCTCTACCTACAAAAATGATTTAATTTTTTGCCTACATGAAGTGTTGTTGCTTTTGCTATGCATTTAACATTTTAAGTTTAATCATACGTTGCGACAGTTGGGCTAATAATTTTTACAATAGGCAAAAAACTCTAAAGGCGATTGTTTGAACGCTGGATGTTAAAATATTACAGATAGGTAGTAGGTAGGTATAAGATGAAATAATAATTTGTGTTAGAATCGTGGATAAAGTTTTGTGGGAATATTCTGCAGCATAGATCAGTGGAAGGGAGTTGAGGTGTTTGGGTAGATAGAGCTGGTAGCTGCACAGGGAAGCATGAAGTGACGCAAGGTTTGTTAGAGATTCGGTTCTTCTTGCATGCCGTCTGTTCTGTCCGTCCGTCTGTTTGTCTGAAGTCTGAGTCTCTAATAATAAAAGTGTGGTCTTCGTGGGATGGGACCCATCGTGCCCCTTTTGCAGCAACACACTTTGGCAGAAGTAGCACATAGGGCAATGCAACATGCAATCGTGTACCAGTTAAATAACATTTTTTCTTCAAGTACGAACTATTTGTTTGTACGTGCACGTTGTTATGAATGAGACTTATCAGTAAAGATAAAAGTGGGAAGCGCATGCATAGAGATAAGATAAAGGTGGATGGGAAAAGGGTAGGGGAGGACTGTACAAGGTAGGCTCTTCTATAAGTCTCAGCACAATTTAATGCAGAGGGACGCATAATGTGGTGAGACAAATATACATGATAGTATTATGTCATATAGAAAACAAACCATTAAAATTTCTCAAATAATACCGAATAATATTTTGCTCCTGCTTATTTCTCTTCTTCTGCCTATGGGCGTGATGTGTAGAATGTTTCTAAACTCGAAAAATCAAAATTGCTACGTTTGTCTCCTTCGTAAAACTAAAAGAAAAGTAGACAGCTATTTTTATCTCCTTCTTAGGAACAACCTTGGGTAGTGTGAAATTTCACATTCTAATGCATTCTCTAATTCTCTAGACATCCAATTTGAACGAGAGAAGTTAAAGTACCGTAGTAATAGTTGCCCGTTACACACACACGGTGGAACTAGACTGGCACTTGTCATTGTCACTGTACACAACAATTGAGATTTTGACGAGATGACACTATTTTAGATGAAAAGTGATGGGAGTACGAATATTTTCTTTAACCCGAAGCGAGAAAGATATCTCTCAATTTTTTGCTCTCTATATTGCTTTCTATTCTGGAGATGCAAAATGTGTATTCAATAAAAGAGATGGAAAATGAACATTTTGCAAGATTTAATTTTTCGGCAATTAACTGAGAAACGCCTAATAAATATGTAGTTAGAAGATTTCATAGTAAAGATGAGACTTTTATGATAATGTGGTAGTCGGGGTCATTTGAATTCGTTTTGAAATTCATTTCAAAGGACTATAGGACTATAAATGTGGATGATAGGACTATAAATGAGCGAACAATTAATATTTATGATACATTGCCGGTAAAAATTCCAAACATGATGATCACTTCGCATTGTGCCTTATGACATTTGTTATAATTGTGACACGTAACCCCTTTAATATGCATATTTATGTATGAAAAGGTCTATGCGTGTTTCCAGATAATGATACGGTAAAAATGCGTAGTTTCTTTGAATCCGTCTATATGAAGAAAAACATTCTTCCCCGAGTATCTTGTGAAAAAAGTATGAATATTTGTGGGATATACATGAAAAAAATTGCAAAAATGAGACACGATGAACGGTGTACAATGTAAATGTAAATTATGCATTTATTTCGTATTTCATTCCTGGATTTATTTTGGGATCAAAAAAGTGGTTTTTCGTATAACACATTACGAATATTAACACATCTCCTATTTGTTCCACTTTCAACTCTGTCCTCACGACAGAAAACTACATGATCCACAACCACATCCAAACTTAAGATTGATATTACGCTTTCGTTTAGATTAGAAGAGTGAGCTTCCCTGAGTAAATCTGTAGGGTAAAAACTTAAATCCGGGGGAAAACCGAATTGCTGAAAAATGAAACTCAACTATGTACAGTTCTAAACAACAGATATAATATATTTCCCCTTTTACTACATATGTACCAAAGAAGTTAGAAAATAATTATTATGCTCTATTAGAAAATTATACCCAAGAAAAAAGTTCTATTTTCATTGAGACTACTGACATGAAGACCAACTCTTGTAACAACATTTATAGTACTCGTTTCGAAGTTTCGCTTGATTTCATTTAGGCATACCTCTATATACATTTAGGTATCTCCACATTCCATGCTCGGAACGGAACATTAAACAATTTTATTTTGAACAGAATTTTGAACCATGCTTTTCCACGATTTACATATCGCCTGTGTTTTTATTTAGTTTTGATATTTGACAACCATTGAATTATGCTGTTTACATACTTATAATTTGAAGATAGTGTAAACCAATATAATATGTCTAGAATCTTGGGTTGCCCTAATTTGGATGTTAGTGTCTGAACGGAAGTACAAACTACAGAAACTAAAACATATTCTACCCAGTTTACTTTGTTTTCATCCTACTCATTACCTGGGAAGCTTACTTTTTTTACCTCTTAATAAATCATATATTTTGTTATATTATGCAGTTTATCAGAACCTTAGTGTAATAGTATTTGCATAAATTTTACTTAGCCGCTTTCGCATTAAACTGCTGAAAAAATGAAAATGTACAGCTTGAAATTAAATACTTTAGTATTACTACGGTACTCGATGACAATAATGCATTAAGCGGATGACAAATCAAAATGGATATACCTACTACAGAGAACAGATAAAATCTTATTACATTAGCTATTACATTATATAAATTGTATCTTATTCTAACTTTAACTGTACTTAACTGTAACTACGTACTGCTATAATGAACGGCTAGCTCTATTAATGACAATTATAGATTTATTTCAGTCAGCGGGTCGACAATTGATTTCATGACAGTTGTAAACATAACTACAAGGTAAGAAAACAAGTAATTCTTTCTGATAAAATAGGTAGATAAGACAGAACAAACTACACTAATACCCTTTGAATTACATTACAGTACAATCAGCCAGACTAAACATAACCAACAGAACTTGTACTAGTGCTTTGTCATTAACATCAGAATCTTTTGTCTTCCAGTCATTTCAGTGTGATATGCTCGAACATAACAACTGGATTTCATTAATTAGTTTATTTCATTATTGCCAACTTTGCTGGTATCAGTCAGCCGCTTTAATAGCTTGGTAATCAACATCGCCGTCGAATAAAATTATTAGAAATGCTAAATTTACTACAACTACTCATATTATAACATAGCAATGTGTCTCTAATCTATAATATAATATTCAATAGTATTTAAAATTAGGATAAGCAAGATGGGCTTGACAGCGCAGAGCCCCAGCCTCGCATTTGTCCCAAATCTTGTCAACCGACAGCGAGCAAAGTCGCATTCTGATTTTCCGATAGGCTACCGCTATAATTAAATCCATTCAGTCAGGCTGATGCTCGCAATCTCGCGCTCAGCCGGAGGGCACAAACTAAAACGTTCTTCTTGTTTAACACTTCGCTCATTCTTCTCCGTGTGCAATTAGTAGAGAAGATGGACATACAAAAAATTAATTGAATTGAAATATTATAAACCTGCGAGGCTGAAACCATGTCATCGTCGTGAGTACCCTTAATTATTATTAGTAGATAGGTACCACTACTACCATAATATAATAGATCCACCTCAGTGGCTAATTACATGCGTCATTATTTGTTTATAATATTTATCAAGTCTGCTATCTGATGCCAAGTTTTAAGTAACTTACCTACTCTACTTACAATTAGTATAATTTGAAAGTGGATTTCAAACTCTAATACAATGTAATATTGAGGTTATGTATATAACACTATGGTACACAAAAGGAAGGATCGTCCGTTCCTCATCATGTTATTATACTCTTATATTGTGCATCATTTCAAGAAAAAAACGCATCCTTCCAAGCAGTATGTTTGCAAATTTTGTAAAAAAACCGGGCTTATTCTAAGTTTCAATCAACCGTTGGAAATCCCTTTCATCTATTTCTTGAGTGCTATATTTCCCCAAAGTAGTGACTTCAAAGTAAATTGTGTCACAATTTTACAATGACAGTAAACAGACCTTATAGTTTACCTTCTTACAAACGAAATTTGTAGAATTTTTAAATCGTAGACTCGATCGAATGTAGCCATTTCTAATAATGCTTGAATTGTCGTGATGTTCGATATTTGATGTCATGTGTAGACACTATCAGAGCCTTGACCATGAGGATTGAGGTTGTTTTCCCAAACCTATCTTTTTTGTTCATTTCCAACAGGCTTCTAATGCTAACTGAATTCAGCATGTTAGATAATTCCCTCTGAAAGGTTGCCCTATTGAGTCTCATGTTACTACTCGAAGGATGCATATAGATTCTTAACTTTTAGAACTGGCAGTTCATTCGTCTCGTCTTGTTCACACAACTTAGGGGAAATTTACATTTTACAAAGCTCAAGGTGCTTATCTTTACAGATTACGTAGAATAAAAAAGTGATAGATTTGCCGATTATAAATCCCAGAGATTAATGATGCTTAAGAAACTTGATGTATTAGCCAATGCCCTAAGAATGCTTCACGACAATTACGCCTGGTCGGAGCTGCTGCTGAATTTGGAATTGCATAATTGGTTGTTGATTTGTAAAAGAGGGTGGGCTCTTGGTCACACTAAGACCTGGACGAAATTCCAAGTTGATTGGTTGCTCTTCAGCATCTGATGATCGTGCAATTCTGCTGAGGACGTGATTTTTTAAAGAAGTGACGATTGTTGAAGGAGGGCTTGAGGGATAGCTGCTGCCACCAGTGTGTTGCTGACAAGAAGGCGACGAAGAAGAAGACGAAGTTGGTGACAAAGGATCAACCATCGATTGCGAATGGCTCGGAGAGCTTCCAGGAGAGTTACATATCTCCATGGCTGCAGGCGGAGATGCAGAACACGGAGAGGTAGTCTCGGGTGATGTTGAATCGTGACAATCATCCGAAAATAAGTGATCTCCCTCCAAATGACGAATCGCTTCTACTATTGTTTCCAAATTGTTACGTACCGTGTAGCATCTGTGAATAACATCAACCAAGCAATTAAAACCATTAACTTGTACTCTACCCAATACTCATTCTACCAAAAAGTTTTTCATTAATATCTCCGTAGTTTTACAACAAACAATTACAATATACAAAGTTTACTAAATACCTTGGGGTTTCGTCTTGAATGACTTGTCCTGGAGTTTGAACAGTTCTGCCACCGACAGTGTACATTTCATTATCTTCATTTGCACTACAAAAATAATTCGTTAAATTCATTTCATAGACAAAAAGAAAAACATGACACATTAATACGGATCACTAGAATTCGCAAAACTTTACTTTCGCTAAACAAGTCGCCAAACTGACGTTTTTATGCTTTTTATGTGAGAAGGACACAAAAAATGTCAACGAAGTGAAATCCGGACTTCTTTAGTCTTCCCTTCCAACAATACTTATTGTAGGGAATCATTAGTAAAAATTTTATAGTAGTACTTACTAAGAATGATGCTGTTGTTGCTTTGTTTGCTGCCTCTGTTGTGTCTGTTGTAAAACGCCAATATGTTCTTCAAGATTAATTCGATGCCTCCTTTCACGGTCCAATATCATCGCAAGCTCGAGATTTTCCCTTTTCAATTCCACCATCTCATCACTACTTCCAATATGTTCCGGACTCATTGATCCAATCCCTTCATCCGCGGATTCCACAGCTCCTGGAAAAACAAAATATTAATATGTTTCAGAAGAGTAAAGCATTATTTCACCTGGCTGTCCATGATTTATCGATTCGAAGTTGTGCGTGCTTCTGTTTATAGTGCTAATTAATAATATTCATATTAGGTACTTCAAAATGAGTGGTGATGTCCCGCCTGTGCCCTTAAAACCTAAATTAGTCAATTAGTTCTTTTGTCAGGTTTCCACACTAACAATGAATGAAGAAGCTATTATACTGCTCATACAAAATGCATGTTGTAAACACCTAAAAACACATCCTAAATTTAATTGTGTAGGCTTGAATTAAAGAAGCAAAGTCAGAATTCACAGATATGAATTATGAATGGAAACTGATTAGGTACTGACAAATGGAATGTGCAAAAGTATTTACTGAATAAATGAAAATATTTTTACCATCCAAAGTCTTTCTCCGTTTCGCCACTGGAAGTGGAATATCAACAGCTGGTGACTGAGGTGATGAGGATGAATAGCCACCTTCTTTGGACGAACCAGGAGATTCACCATTTTGTGCGATCAATCTTTTAAGTTGGGCGTTAGCATTCATCAATTTAGTCTTCTCTTGCTCCAGCTGATATATGTACTCAGCTGTTTGCTGCAGAATTGCCGCCTAAGAAAAAGAAAAAAGAAAATTGTTAAAAATGTATTTTTTGCACAGTCTGAATTTAATTTTATTACGGTCTTCGCATTTTTAGCTCGTAATTTTGATATTTGATAATCAATCAAGATTAGATCAAATTACTTCAATCACTAAAAATTACACTTTCACTTTACGACTACGAAATAAATATTTTGCTATTTCAGCGTTTCGGAATGTATGCTTACACTTGCTTGCTCTACATTAAGCATTTTATGTGGTAATACTCGAATCTGTAAAACACAAAAACAACAACAACATTGTATATTCCAAGCATCGGTGCAGTCAGCTAAAGTGGGCAAATAGTATTAAAAAAACGGCATTCAACGGAAATAACATTAGTGGTGTATAAGTTAATATTTTTTACGAAATAATGTGCATCTGCCAACCTGGTACATGAAGCAGGCCAAAAAAGCAAAGCCACTTAAACACAATTTGTTACCCAAAACTATTGTTATCACATCTGAAAGCTTTTTTCTTACTCATAATTGAATGAACTACAACCAACTGACAGATGCAAAATTCCAGGGAGGGGGGTACACACTGAATGCCATCACATATATACTAATAAAACCATATAACCTATAGTTTAAAAGTTTTTTAATCTTTTCTACCTTGCTTAATTTTTCTCCTTCATGATGTGGTAGCAACCCACGCAGAGATTGGAAACCGGCATTAATACTCTGCATTCTTCGCCTTTCATTGGAGTTGGCGATTTCTCGCCTCATTCTTTTTTCTTGTTCCATTAATAATCTGAGCGTTTATATAACATTTATGATTGTTCACTCAATGTTAAACTCACTTGAACAAAACAATTATAATATTTCGGATTGTTATCGTATAAGCTACAACCAAAACACACAGCTATAAACCACGGGTGGGTGCGGGAGCACTCAGATCCGAGAATACTTGGCGACGATGGGCGGTGAAACAAAAAACGAACTTTTGCTCTCTCTCGGGTGAAAAGTGGGTTTGAACGGATGGAGACACATTAATTTTCACTGATTCCAGGAGCAGTTAAGAACAGTTTTAGACAATTGCTGATTAATAACAGCAACTAGCAACATGGAACCTTATCAATTGGGAGCAGTACATGTTGAGTCTGTCTGAGAGAATGTGGAGGGGCTTGCTTGTACATAAGTCCTTGGGCCGTTAATGCGTTGTACATAAGACGTGTGTTGAGTCCTCTGTGTCTGTCCGTCTGCTGCGTGCTGGTTGCAGATGATGCTGCTGCAACGCTACAAGCCCCTGCGCTGTAAACAGCTGAGACAGATGCGATCCGGAGCGCCCAGTTTGGATACTGCGGTTGGGTGGTAGACTGTGAAACCGCCAAGACACACACGGTTTTTCCTTATGCAACACCTAATACAATATTCACATTATCATCATCCTTTGTTTTCTCTAATCATTTATATCACTTTATACTTCATATACTCTAACCTAAGAAAAATTATTTGCAATGTTACCAACGCTGCTCCGCTCCCAGTCCCACAACGCTATGTACCACCAATCAATTATGTTTTTAACTGCTCCAAAATGCTGCCTCTTCTATAGCTCTCTGTTCTGTTCAATAAGTACCTAGATACATCATAGAAAGGACATGTCCAGAGTAAAAATGTATTCAATTAAACAAACATCGCTATATGTAATGTTAATACTGTAGTACGTAAAGTAGAAGTTAAGTAGTACGTAGTATTATACGTAGTGGCACATATCTAAAAACATATTGCAAGGGACAATTCAAGAACGACATCTTCATTTTTCCGGATATTTCGTCCCAACATTCCATAAGTCATAATATTTTATATATTAAAAGGTTATTGTACTACTTAACTCTATAATTGCTATTTTTCACTGTCTTCTGGACCCATTGGTAGTTAAATGACACGCACATAAAATATGTAGCAGGGTATTTAAATTGTCACAATGCAAAATACTTAATTTAATGACAAAACCAAATGGGTTCGTTTGCCTTAAATTAAATAAGTGCAATAAATCATAATCATCGTAATATATTATAATATAAAATCAGTAGGGTCCGTGCAGTAGGACGGACGCCAATAGTGGCCCACCCATTTTACTCCTCAATAAAAATTGTCAATTTTGAAACGATTTTTTTTGTTTCATTTTGTCTCTTTCAAATTTATGACCACTACACTGTGATAAGGAGAAATGACATGCACTATGCTGTAATTTCAAAATTAATTATTTATCATCATTCATGTGTTGCCCTCATGAGGCTGAGGTGCAGGATTTGTAAGAAGCGACAAATTGATTGGCGCCTACGAAACAGCATCAATGTTGATGCACTGCTTTAATACTGATTGGAATTGGGAGCATGTATTGACAATGTAATGAGTCATTCTATACAGTCCAACTTTAATTAAAGATAGTATAGTTAGGGTTTGTTTTGGTTTTTACTGGTAGGTTCAAGATGAACGAATTGGGTCAGTACAGTCAGTATTCAGGCAGTTCACCCGTCATTATATTATTATAGCTTTATACTTATTAGTAAGTCGAACAGTCTGTGTATGCTATGCATTCACTTTTGGATGCCAATAACAGGCAGGCGAATGAGTGTGATTTAGATGCAGCCAGAATTTATAGAACTTAAATACTAGCTACTCTACCGAGAGTGCCGTGCCGAATATATACGGTATGGTATAGGGCGTAATAAACTACAATACTGAAATGGAGGGGGTCAGCAGTTAAAAATGAACAAAGTGTCAAATACAGAACCCTTTTTCAGAATTAGGGGAGCTTGCGCCCTGCAGCCCTTACGTAGATACGCCCCTGATTATGGCATATTATAATATGGCATTGAGTATACATCCGTCGCGACTCCTGTACGCGAAGTACGTGAACACTATAATTACTTTAATATAGTTTTCCGATTACATGTAAAAGAGTGTTTAGGTAATATTGTATGCAGCGGTTAATGAACCATTTGATGTTCGAAGTACATGTTCACATTCTTTGTTGGTTGCTTAGGTCAATCATAAAGAATTAAAAATTCTGGGATATATTATGATGCAATGCAAGGCAAAGTAGAAAACAAAAAGTTTAATCAAAAGCCAAAATTGTTTCTGATTAAACTTTTCAATTCATGATTATTTATACTCTTTAAATAGATAAAATAATTTCACAAATAGTCTTTACAGACTATTTGTGAAATTATTTTAGATTTTTACGTTTAGATTCGTTTAAGCTCTATAACCATGGTTTACGCAACAACTTTAATCGAGTCTGAATCTAGTTTGTTTCCAAAGGTTGACCCAATAAAAGAAGTTTTAGTATGAAAACTGGATAGAAGACGAAATTGTCACCCAGATTCAACTTTAGTGTGCTTTTTTATCCGAAACTTTGTCTCTCGTTCGATAATTTTGTGATTGCGTCAATAGTGCATGAAATGCAAATGATTATATGACGAGTACACTACCAATCAATTTGTAAATACAACATAATTTTCGAAAATGTGTCTTTATACGGTTTCGCCGTTCTTAAAATTTAATTTTCGTGTCATATTTATAACACATAAAATGTACAAAAGACTAAGACTTACTTCTCCTTCATCACATCACCCGAATTTATTCTCTTAACAATTCTTTAATTTTCAATCGGTTTTCTGTGGATTTTTCTAATTGCGGCGTAAGTAACAGTTCCCGTATTGACAATGCATTCTGTCCAGAATGAGAGGTTTCTAGCTTCCAAAGGGCTGAAAAACATTCACCTGTAAAAATGTAAACATGAAATTGGAGAATGATGGATGTCGGCATAGAATTCACATACAGAAATATAATATTTAATTATGCAATAAATATTGTACTTGAAGGTACATAGCAAATTAAGAAAATATCAAGAAGATCCAGTTTAACTATAATTGTATTATAACATCAAGCGTAACATTGAATATGTATCGTCAGACAATTGAATTGAAGCCAGTATAGTTTATATTGAAAATTTTGCTTGAGTTGAAAGGACTGTTGAGTCATTCGAAATAGTATTGTTTACGTTTGTGTTAATATAACTCTCTCTTTATTCGAAAGCTGTACCACTGGCCGACTGGCCTATTCTATTTTAATTTACGCTCTTGTTGATATTTGCTTTGTTAATTTACTTGTACAAATGGATAACGATACATTGTTTCATATGTTACAATAAACGATATTATTGTACCTATTACTTGTAATGGCAAATGAGAAAATTTCTTACTTTTGAATCGATTAACTTCTTCTAGCGAAACATTTCTCGAAACATTATGATGCCTTTCCAAAGGATTTTGAATATACATGGGACATGAATCTGCTTTCCCCCATGAATTGCCTGTTAAAACTGACACTCCTTTGTTTTGAAAGTCAAAGTTTGAATAGAATTCAAAAAATTGAAATAGCAACTGTGCTAATGACTCATTCTTCTTTACTGGGGTAAATAGTTTTAATATTTTGTCACGATCCCTTAGAAATGTACAATCTATTCCGTCTGATGTGGTACGGAAATCCTCCTGTGCTGAAAATTAAAATAGTATTCAAATGGTTGTGGAATCTGCATTTATTTTCTTTAGCTTAAGAAATTATGTATTTGATACCTGGATTATTAAACAAAACGTCCAATGTGGGAAGCATCGTTTTATGTTGCAAAAAGTAAACAAGAAGAAGCACAAACATAAAATTAGTGGGTTGTCTTCCTGGAACAGTATTTGTAATTTTTCGTGCTGAAGCCCAAGACCGAATTGCAAATAGAAGAGTAGGAAATCGCTCGTCCAATGATGACATTAAGTAAATCAATTCAGACATATGAACGCCACTCCTTAATAATGTATCATATAATGCAAATTAACGACCATGACAATCAAAAGGCACAACAAACACAACGATTATTATAACAGTTTATGGACAATATTTGGATTTTTTCCAGTAATGGCAAAATGACACTTACGCATTAGTCATTGAGAGATCACACTGCAAATCGGTGTATTCACTCCAGAAGCGAAGAATCGGTATTCGTGCTTGAAGTATCCTCTGTACGTGAGTACAACCAGGCATAAATAATTGAATGACATCCGCAACTGTTTCCATCACTCGTTGCACTTGGAATCGAGTATTTGACGCACTATTTGAATTAGTACTTAATTTCGACTGGTAATAAAGTCTAGGATTCTTCTTTTCGTAGCTCTCATTACAGGACAATATCTCTCTCTGCACAAGAAAAACAATGAACAGAATAAGTATCTTATTCTTCTTTCAATTTCACCTTTTTCTTTCCATACATGTGCCACAAAGCTTTTAAATAATTTGTGATTTTTTAACTTTATCTGGAAGTAAAACGAGGTCCAGATCTCCACCCTGTCGTCCTATACCAGATATAGATGATCCAAATGGCAAAATACATCCTAAAGGAAAAAACTTTTCTACACATTGTTCAAGTTGGCGAGCAACTAAAAATCGCATACGTACACCTAAGTCTGTCAATTTTACGGAGTTCTCCAAAATCTTCAATTGGTCACTTAACTAAAAATATTAATAAATGTTTGCAATTCAAATGTCTGAACTTTGTTCTTATTTACATCATTATATTGCATGTGTATAACATACCGAATTGGTTTTATTAAATTTGAAATCTTCGCCGAATTTGCTCATTTTAGTGTAAGGTAAGGCATCAGTTTTCCCCTCCAGGCTTTTTTGTTTGGAAGATTCTGCTTTTGTTTTAGAACCGACTGCACCCGTTTGACTAAACCAACACATGGACGACTGAAATGGTGCTGCTCCATCAGAATATTGACAATCTCTGTGTGCTTTGTGAAAATCTTGCTTGTCTACAAACTCTGCAAGGATCCAATGAAATTCTCCTGCATGAGGTCCAATTTTTACAGATGTTGAATTTTTCCCCTTTCCCGGTAACGAATAATGATATACTTTTTGCAGAGGACCAAAATTCGAAGCTAAATAAGATCGAAGTTGTTCTGCTGAAGAAGGATGATTGATCTACAAGTAAAGAAGCAGATTATGTCTTTACTAATACATAATCGTAACTATACAATGGAAATATTGGCTATTATTATTATTAAATTCTATGAAATTTCATATGGGCTATAGAGGTGAATAAAATTTCTATGGAATATAAAAACTAGTAAAATGTAATATGATTCCACGTATTAACACAGACAGACAGTATTAAGGTAAAATAGTAATTTTTGAAATCAGATCGAAATACCTGAATTAAAAGAGACTTTTCCGCCTGTGTTCGGCGTAACTCGATATATTCTACGAATTTTACAAATGTAGATGCACTGCGTCTGTTCAAATTAGCTTGACAATTACTTAATTTTATTAAATATCGCATTTTGTATTATCCAACAACGGACTGACAATGAATCAAGTCTAAATGCACCGACGAATTTTATAAATTAAAATTAAAATAAATAATTAATCAACAAAACTACTTGAAATAACACTACCAGCTGAAAATCTAACATGATAGTATTAATGTTTAATCTTAATTGTTCAAAGACATACAAAATCAGTCCGGTGAAAACGAAAGATAAATAGTATATTAAATATATCTTAAAAGTTAACTAACTAGTGTAATTGAATTGGCAAAACTAATTATGAATTAATTGACATTTTGATATAACCGAACTGGTTGAACTTATCGTAGCAAAATATTTAGTGAGAGTGAGTTGAGTGAGAGTTGCACATGTGAGAAGCGGCGAAAAGATTTTCGTTCTAATTTTCGCAGACCTGACTTTGGATTCCCTGGCTTTTTGCTCTTTCGCTTTAACACGTGTGTCAGCCTGATGCTTGTTTGTAATTGTAAACATAAAATTTTATTACTGTGCGAATGAGTCATTTTATAAGACGCTAAAATGCCAACCCATTCAGCACATTATTAAATTTAATTTCATCCCTCCATTGAATAAAATTTCATTGATACGTCCTACAATTCAAAATACGTCAAGTGAAAATGTAGGACACTAATTGGATATTAGTGTGACAAAAATTTGCAATTGACAAATTATTAGTCATTAGTGCAAGCAATGCTTATTATTTCTAGCATTCCAAATTCAATTTTCTTTTTATCGTTCACAATGAACGATTGACTACACTTTTACCAGTTTTGGGGAAAGCTCAAAAGCTGACTAAACCACAGGTATTGTGCAATATTTTAAAATAAGAAATGCGTTAAGTGACTACTTTGTTGATAATTATTTAAAAGGATAACAATTAATTTGAATACATAGTAAAAAATTGTTTCTTATTGAATTTATGATAATTTTGAATTTTTAAGCTGAAGAAAGCCTCAAGAACCAAAATTATAAACTGAAACACAACCGAAAATCAGCCTTGGCTTTTCGTTAAATATAAAATGAAGATGCGGGGTTCTCTGTTACAGTAATTATTAGCAACCTCTGCTGTATTTTATTGCGTCCTTGCATCATGATGGGTTCCAGACTACACATAAAAAGGAATAATGTGTCAAGTATAACAAATGCCTTGTTGTCATCTGTGTGACATTCACCCTTCATAAGACGTATTGGACATGGATGCTGAGGAGCGCCATGAGACGTACCATCTGACCGTATCTCAAAATGACAACCAACTGGACCAACATTTAAATTTTTCCGATTCGTTGAAATTAACCCTCAGTGAATCGGGTTCTCAACCTAATACAGAAGATTCTGAAAATTGCCTTGTCGATGGTCACTCTATAGAAATACATTTAGAGTCTACGCATTTAACAGATTCACTGATTAGTTCTCATTTATCATCCTCTCAAACTCAAAATGGCACCATCAGCGAATCCAATCCTCAAATGGTACGAATACCGTAAACATATTTACTCTGTAGTCTAAAATGTAATTGGTTTTGACAAATAATAATATGGTAGTATACGATGTCTTTATCAATGACGTACCAAAGAGAAATACTGGGGGTACCAAAATCCAAAACACCTGGTCAAAAAGCTGCAAATTATCCTCTGTTTTGGAATTTTTTCACGTTGTGCCCTCACCCCAAAAATTAATTATATTCTTAGGTCGTGCCCCACCCTAGCTAGATCCTGGGTACGCCCTTGGTCGTTATTTTTTTATATAATGAGGATTAATAAATTAAAGTTGTTTTGTATTTTAGCTTTATCTACTCAAGAGTATTACTGAGGGAGACAGCGACGAAGGGGTGACAGATGTGGAAATACACAACGGAAGCGACAGTCCACAATCCAATAATGAGGGTGGGGAGACCATTGTAGTTGTTACAACAATAGATGACTGTCCAACAAAAATCGAAATTCAGCGTCCAGAATCCAGTGATGAGGATTTGGCCAAAGCAGAGGAATCGTCGCCTGTTACAACATTGGAAGCCTCTGTTGTGCATTTTGTTGAATGCGAAGATATCGGAGCTCCCAAACGAACGAGACCCAAGAGAAAAGCAGCACTGAATAATAAATATGTCTTAGCAACTGACATATTGAAACATTCTGTTAAAAACACAAAAAACTCTCCTGCCAAAAGAAAGATTTCAGCAGAGGAGCCTAAAGTGTCACCGATTAAAGAAATTAGCGAAATAGAACCTGAAGAAACTACAATTAGTGGTGAAATTAATAGTTCTGATGATGAGACAACTGATGTCAGACGATGTGTAGTTTGTCTCAGACAACGAAAATTCACAGAAGATATTTTTGACTCTTCCAAAAAAATATATTATCACATAGATGTTTTGATTGCACATCTAAAAATAACGGTTAGTACCTTATTTGCTATTTGTTGATGATGTCAATGTTTTGTAAACTTTAATTCGCTCAAAAAGTTCTATATATTTGATTAGGTAAATGGAAATGGAAGTAACAGTGGACTTTGTCCCGAGTGTATGAATCACTTGCAACGATGGCACATTTTCAGTTGTGCCATTTCCAAACGTCACGAAACGGCAAAAAGTTCTGGGGAATGTAGTATTGATGAGCCAATTTCCTATGAATCAATTGAATCACGAGTTTATCGCAACTACAAAAAAATGGCGAAAGGTGGGTTTAAATTACCCCTGATTAATTTAAACTGGTGCTATAATTTGTAAACGTGTATGAAACAATTATATTATTTTAATTGCAGTGAAAGAAGTATTTCTGTCTGCAACGCACGCCCATTACACAAGGAGAGTTATAACGGAAAAAGATTGGGACTTTTTCTGTGACCACCTGTTTCATTCAAATTCCGTTAAATCAGAGAAGTCTAGAGAATTAGAGCGTTTTATAACCAGCAAGGAGAAGATGAGAAATATTTATTGCATTAAATGTCAAAAAATAATTTCCAGTAAGTCAATCTATCTATTTATCTATATATCTACTTACACATAAATAATATATGAAGTTTTCGTGTTTATAGAGGTAGGTATGCTTTTTCAAAATATATTTTTGTTATAGTTATTTATGGAAATATTTTTGGAAATATAAAAAAAAATTGTTTTCTATTTACTAGATGGTAAAAAAGGTTTTGCAAAGCACATGGAAGTGGAACATCAAGAGCAACCCGTAATGTACCCTTGCGATATTTGTGGAGTTACTTTCCCTGAAAAAGATATGACTGCTTCCACGGAGGACTACTATCCACATTGGATATCGCATTTCTATTTCAATAAGTATTGACTTTTGTTTAAATATCTATATAATAATAGTTGAAAGTTAAAATCGAATTAAGATTGTATTATATTATATTATATTATAATTTGACTTTTAGATGCGATGACTGTGGAAAGCGTTTTCCAACAAAAAGAGCTTTAGGTCAACACCGTCATGCCGTACACAAGAACAGACAAGTGAAGTGTACTAAGTGTGGGAAAGTATTGGCAAATAAAATGAGCCTAGATTTACATCTCCTGAGGCATTTGCCAGATAGCGAAAAGAAAAAATACATGATCAAATGCAAAATCTGCAAAAGAAAGTAAATGATATTTAAATATTTAAAGTTTCTATTGCGGAAATATTTGGCTTAAGGTGTTTAATTGTTTGCGGATTTCCACCAGTTGTGCTTTTGGAAAATGAGAACGGAAAATATTTCGCAATTACAAAATATTGTCATCGCAGTCAATTATTCACAAATTAAGAATACTATCAACCATAAAATAAAATGTATTTTTGAAGGAAATACCAAATGACTAAATGTTTCCATCCAATTTGAAAAAGTTGATTTTTTGACTCTGCAACTTTTCAAAAAGAATTCGGAAATGTATCTTGAGCCAATTATTTATTATTTATGGCAGTGCATGAACACTTGTATTTTATATCGTTTTAAATCTAATGATTTTCTATTGATTTTATCCAGGATAGCTCAGTGGAATATAAAATCTCACATGGCAACTCATAATGAAGATAGACCCTGGAAATGTGATCATTGTGATGCCACTTTTAAAATGAAAGGAGCTTTAGTATCTCACAGAGATGTTGTCCACTTTAATTTAAAAAATCATGTCTGTTCAATATGTGGCGAAGCGTAAGTATATTTGAGTTTATTTTAAAATTAACTACGTTTTAATTATTTTTCAAAACATTGTGATGATTGATAGCTTGATAATCTTATTAGAAGTATTTTGGATAAAAGTGATGACAAATATTAAATATGATTTTCAGATTTAAAAGTGCCAGTTCACTTCGAGGACACGTAAGGCGACACGAAGGCCGAAAAGATTACAAATGCGAAGTTTGTCTTAAAGAATATTATACATATTCAGCTTTGAAAGGTCATAAAGTTGTACACCAAACCGCCCGAGATTTTGTGTGTGAAATATGTGGAAAAGCTTTCAAAAAGAAAAAAGCCTTAGAGGTTATTGAAAATCCAACAAGCCATAATTAATACTTTTTATTAATTATATTTTTATAACCAAAATATATTTTTACTGACATGTAGGAACACATGACGCTTCATACCGGAGAAAAGCCACATGCTTGTCACATCTGTGGAAGAAAAGTGAGGGTAAAATCAAATTTGTACAAACACATGAAAATACATACAAAAAACTCAGCTGTTTCATCCAACGAAAGTCATAAAGGACAACCTACTACTGGTACTACTATCATTGAAACTGCTGGTATTGATGCATTAGTAAATTCTTCCAACACGATATTAATGACGAGCAACACAGCCGTTACGGCAAATAGTATAGAAAATAGGGCTCAAAATTTAGTTCATATAATAAATGGAAATGAAAGTATGTCTTCCGCATCGTCTTCAATGATTCAAGTTAAAGATTCGTCTTTCCAAACCAATGAAGGAGAGTTTTCGATCGAGCATCCTAATATTACATCCGACTCAGCTTTTCTAAATGCTACATTTCACAAAGATTCAGATACTGTGATCCATACGATCACAATGCAACATCAGCACCAAGATTTGTTAAATGTCGCAATACCATCCGAACATTTTTTCAATGGTAATCAGTATATAGCAACCTTAGAAACGATGCAGGATTAAGCAGACATTTTGTACAAATTCTGAACGTGTATTATAAACCAGGGTGCGGTGTCCCACACGGCTGCGGTGTGCCATGTTTTACCCAAATATCCTCCACTCCCCATTAGACTACTTTTTATTTAACGACTATTAGACTTATTCAAAGTTTTACTTATTCAGTCGCTCTTTACTCGCTATACTTATTTATTCAACCTCGCTGTAATTATTTATTCAACCACGCTTTATTTTTTCAACTGCGCTTTACTTTTACTTAATCAGCAAAGCTTTAATTACTGACGTATATTAGTGGCACATCTATATCTCCTTACAGAGGCTTAAGTAACCGCCCTACAGACTCATCAGCTGCCTAGGCCACCGTAGGTACTTATCTGTCAACATTACACGTCTATATTAAAAGTTTATGAATTGGCAAAAGTCCTCCACCAACATTCCCAAGTTGGGGATTAAAGTGGACAAGCTTCCCTATTCTTTTGGATGTATTAACTATTTATATTTACCTAAGGAAGGGTGAAGGGCTTATTGAACTTTTCAATAATTCGTGATGTAATGTTAAAAAGCGGGTAGGTAATAAATACTAGTAAGTACTCACGTGCTAGTAGTCAGTAGTCACCCGAATCAAAATATCCATACAGATGCTGGACGCGTATTTCTTGAATGTTGTCATGTCCACGTTTCTTTGAACAATAACTGGTAAAAATATTCTTGTCTCTTCTTCTGGTCTACCAAGATCCCAGTTTACGGTTTTTAGACCAGCTGATTTAAGGTAGACTTGGAACAATCAACAAGCAAAGAAAAATATTCCGTGCTGACTTCTCTAGTTAGCGTGCACTTCATAATGATGCCAGGTTTAGTGTGATTTCAATTTCTCTGCATGGTCAGTTAGTCAGTTTTATCGAAATCTTCCTTTTCAACCAGTAACAGAACTAACAGATGTCACTTTTTTATGCGAACTGCAAAAAATGCATATTCGCAATATACAGAAAAAAACAGTCGGAGTCAGATGTTTAATTTTCCACTGTTGCATTTTTTCGATTCAGGTAAGAATGATGATGTAGCACTAACCAAGTCTGTCTCGCACTTTTGCTGTAAACTTTTACACTTTTAAGACACAAGTTAGTTTTTATGAACTTGCTTTGCACACTGCGAAAGCGACTAAACTTTAAGGTTAATTACACTAACGTTAAGTGATTCGCGGTTTATATCTGTTTTCCTGACTCGTGTAATCTTACTGACCTTAATTTTTCACAACAGAAAGCTCGAAATATACTACAAATGTTTCTTATTTCAAAATTTCCGTTTCCTTAACTATTAGTAAGTAGGAACACCTCCTATGGAATCTTATACTTGGGTGTTGGTGCAGCCCAAAGTCAGCAATTACTTTTATTTACAATGAATAGCACTTTAAGTGCTACATTAAGCAAGAAATAATTTAAAAGCAACTTTGACTTGAATGTTGCTAACATGGATTTTATGCTCTCAAGCTCGGTAATTTATGTCTGAACAACATTTCTGCCGGTTTTCGTAAATGGTCTTGATTTTCCTGATATCCTCGATTGATGAAGGCTCTATGACAGATTTTGCATTTGTTCAAAGTGCAGAGCACAACATCCTGCTGGAACAAAATATTACGACGCTTTTAGCGAAAAGGGTTCAAATCAACATCCCTTGTAATTTGTAATATTAGCGTACAGACGGACAGTGGATAGGTCCCACACACAATGCGAGGGTGATCATGCAATACCGGCATACCAATACCAAGTGGCAATACCACATTGCTCATTTAGCCACGAACAGGCTATGCCACACTAGCCACACTATCCCATATTGCTCATTTAGCCACGAACAAGCTATCTCAAATTTGCTCTAATGCACAAACAGGCTAACCCACAAGTAGCAAAATGTTCAGTAGAAGCAATAACGTTCATTTTATATTTATTTTCCATCAAGTGAAATTATATTATTTTTAACATTGACTAACTGAATCGTTTAATTACTGAAAATAGCCAAATGGATGCAACATGTTTAAAAGTAAAATTGAAGTGCTTCCAGAGGGCAGAGAGGTTTGAAAATTTCACAGACTATGTTAAAAAACATTCTTGGGGCATAAAAATCTCATTTCGCTCAAAATGTGGTTTAGCCGGTTTTGGTACTGTGAGCATTTTGAGATAGCTTGTTTGTGGCTAAATGAGCAATGTGGCATAGCCTATTGGTGGCTAAATGAGCAATGGGATAGCCTGTTGGTGGCTGAATGAGCAATGTGGCATAGCCTGTTCGTGGCTAAATGAGCAATGTGGCTTAGCCGGTATTGCATGATCACCCTCGAATGTATAGAAATAAAAAACGGAAGTTTTCACCTTGGTGCAATACTGCTTCAAGTAGTACATTAAGCACGAAATAATTTTGGGAAACGTAACTTTGACTTGAATGCTGCCGACATGGATTTTATACTTTCGATATTGACAATAAATAGTTTATGCCCGGACAGCCTTCTGCCTGTGTTCTTAAATGGCCGCAATACTCTTGTCGAATATGATTTTCGGCTTCTCTCCAGTGCGGCATCTCATAATATTATGTCTGTTTAGTTTACCTCTTTGGATAAACCCTCTACGACATATTTTGAGTTTATTCAAAGTGAAGAGGACAACATCCCAGTCTTATAATATTAGCGTAGGGACGGACAGTGGATACAGTCTGCCCAACACACAATGCATAGAAATAAAAAACGCAAGTCTTCAGTCTTCACTGTGGTGCAACGCATGCACTTACATATAATAGTAGGTTAGTCTTAGTACATATAAATACCTGGATGAAATAATATTATTAGTATATTTCTGCTAGCAGTAATTTGTTGGTACAATTGTGTACAATGAAACAGGAGATAATTTTCCATTCCTCTCTAAAAGCGTCCATATACGCAATTACAAACATTGTAAAACACTGGCTGGAGCTTTACATTGTAAATTACTATCATATAGGTACTCTGCTATTAGATAAATGGTTTCCACTGGTACTGGCAAATGTAGCAATAGCTTCAGAAAAAAATTATACTTTACAATCTGACAGATATTTCTTGTTGCAATTTTGAGAATCAGGTGCGGATTGTATTGTGATAAAGAATTAACCGAGTATGCCTCTAGCACTTATGGTTTCAACTTTTACCCTTTGGAAAACCTAACATAAAATCTGTTTTTATCAACTTGTATTGTAGTACACCGTGAAAGCGACTACTTTACTATATGTTTATTTTTTCTTCTTGGTCATTGGTTAGTATTCCACTAACATTCAACTGTTCCCCCTTTTTATCTCTTTTCTTAACTCATGTCATGTCATACTGACCTTAACTTTTCGCAACACAAACCTTGCAATATACTAACTTCTCATTCCGTTGTCTTAACTATTAGTAAATAGCAATAACTCATATAATCTTATACTTAGGTGGTGGTGCAACCTAAAGTCAGCAATTACATTAATTTACGATAAATAAAACTTAGAATAGTACATTAACAAGAAATAATTTTGGGAAAAGCAACTTTTACTTGAATGTTGCTGACATGGATTTTATGCTCTCAAGTTCGCTAATAAGGAATTTATGCCTGAACAACATTTCTGTCGGTGTCCAACGCGTTTTGTACTATCGTAGTAATGCCCGCGACGTTATTAGCTAGATCTCGGATTAAAGTTGTTCACATTACCGAGAAATTGTGCGACTCCGGATGGGTTCAGATATGAGATAGCTATTGAAATAGCAGTGTGCGCATCGAGCACGATAGCAATGATAATTGCCAGAATTTTCATCCTGTGTTGGAAAATAATAATAAATGTATATGTCAATACTTGCTTTTGAACCATATAGGTTACGTGTGTCAATTGTTACTACAGTAATTGTTACAAGTTCTCTTGGTGGTGTAGATGTAGACTTAGAACATCTACCAGAGGCAACAGTTCAACACAGTAATGCACTGTAAAGCAGGATCAAAAAATGCGGCCATAGCAGTTTTATTGACTTTTCAAACGCAAACATCTATCTCCAACACTATTTTACACCTATTATAGCCTCACAATTCTCCGTGATAAAAAATTATAAAAAAGTAAAATTTTGTATAAACGTTAGTATAATTGCACTTGTTTGTTTGTCTGTCCTATTGAAGTGTATATGTGGAGCCTGCTTATGACGGGATTCACTACTAGTATATCACTGTTTCAAAATTCGATAACTGCCGAAGCGGCACGTTACGGCATTTCTTATCCCTAAAACATATTAGCACAGGAACCAAACCTTCTTTTAAAACCAAATTTACAACTATTAGTCAGTATTTGAAACTTTAGAGCATCAAAAACAAAACTCCGTGCTAAAGCATAGGAAAAAAGTTAATGGCTCTAATTGTAGTCCCCGATTTAACTATGACAAACATTTTCAAAAGAGATGAAAATTTGAGGACAATTTCGTCAGATATCCTAGTTATTTTTAAAAATGTTAATGTCGGTAAAAAATTAATTTTATTTAACGCCACCGTGACCGCATTTTTCGATCCTGCTTTATAGTGGACAGGCTGAGCCCAACGGAGATTTCCAGATGCGCAGTTTTGCTAATTATTAACACTGCCGCTTTCCAATAGAGTGCGTTATATTTATTATTAATGTTTCGTCACCAACGCAAAGTAGTGCCAATGCAGCTCAAGACACTTGTTTGGGCTTTATGCAAATGCATTTATGACAGTCTGTCCGCTGTCCGCAGTCCAACAAGTCTTGCCTTACTTAAATTCTAATCTTTTGATTTGGTTTATTGAAGTCCCACATTGACAAATTTACATTTTCAGTCAATAGACGGGCTGATTGTGAGTCCAACGAATATTTGCAGATGCTCAATTGTGTTAATATTAACACTTCAATTTTCCAACAGAGTACGTTTTATTCATTATTCACGTTTCTGAATTTGAAGAGAAAACTTTGTAAAACTTCGGAATAAATGACGACTTGCATAGGTGAAACACCAAATTATTAAAGCGCAATTTTTCATTTTCAAAATCAAGTTACATCAACAAATTTTCATGCATTTTCATTGCAACGCAAAAACAATGACACAATGTTGTGAAGTAAGGTACGGTAATATTAACTGTGCCATTAACACAACGCTAATGCCGCAGTGTAGAGATGTAACTAGGATTATAAATTGTGGTCACTTAAGGTACTTAAGATATTGCCATTTTAAGTTTAAAAATGTTCATATCTACATGTACCGTGAAAATTTAGGACAATATTTATGCACAACGACACGCACATTAAAATCTCGTGTAGCGCAAAAAATTTACTATATTTTATTATTTCGGATATTATACTTTCCTTTGATATATTTAAAACCATCAGTGTAAGTCAGTAACATTGCTGGCCCGGTTACAAATCATTTGCGACCCCGTGCGTAAATTTGAAAGTTTCCCCCCTACTGATGGCAATAAATTTCACAGTAATAAATATTCAGAAAAATCTCATATCAATATAAATTTATACAGGGAGAAAAATTCTTACCATGTAATTTTATTGCGTAAAAATGCTTATCTTATAACATTATTATGACTTACATACAGCTATAAATAGAAAGGTAAGAAATTATCTCTTCTTTATCTACACGAAAGGCAACTACAAAAACAATTACGAAAGCATTGTTTATACTTCGGCCACATAAAAGGAAAGGCTATGCATGTGAATTTTATGAATTATTTGCAATTTGGTTATTGAAAACTGAATGAAGATTATAGTGCAGGCACAGTGAACACAAAAGAAGCAGGGCAGTGAAAACTGAAAATATAGATAATCTAACACAGGAATTAGATAACCTGAAATAGGAAATAAATGCAATTTTTTAATTTGTAATCTAACCAGCATATTATTAAAATGGCTATTTTATTTCGTACTACTCCCATTTACAACTTACTTTTGATAACATTAATTGGATTGAGTTTCTACATTCTTCTTTGATTTTTTATAAATACACAATATTACAAACAGCAGAAATATAAGAAAATTGCAAACTACACAGATTTAGGATATGTTTAATTTATTTTTTACACACAGAATACACACATATGCTGCAAAAAACTTCGAACACAATCTTCCCTACATTACAATTGAAAACAATATAGAAAGGTTGGTATTATAACGGATAATTCATTTATTATTTTCATCCTATTGCTGTCATATTTCATTTCGCGATTCATTGAACTAAAGCAAATGTAATTATATATTTTTGTACGTAAGGTTTATTACCAAGGGCGTACCCAAGATTTTTAATAGGGGGGGGGGCACACAATAAATTTAGTGCAAAAGAGTCTCATATTCGCGCGAAAACATATAGCAAGTTTAGGTCAAAATATTGCACAAATACACTAAATTAGCGCGTAGCGCGAAAATTTTGGCGATTTTTTTCTATTTTTTAGACATTTTTTGCCTTTTGCATAATATTTACCAGCGTGAATATCGTACTATGCGCATAAATATTATGCAAGGTGGCACAGGCAGATAGGCGAATATAATTCTTAGTGAAAGAATCAGATAGGCGAATATTATTGATAGGTCGCGAATATACTATAAAGCGATGTACTACCAAGTTTTCATTTAAACCACAATTTTAAGTAATTTAGTAAAATAATTTGAAGTAGAGTAAAGCAAAGTAATTTAGAGATGTACCAAATAAAATAAAATGAAGAAATTGGGGTAAAGAAAAATAAAAATCCGATGAGTTATCTTTCCTTCACAAATAGTCATTCTATAGTCAGTAGTATAGTCTCTGCTGCCTGAAATAATTTAGCAACGTACCTTAACTAATTGAAATTACAATCGTAATATATTCACTATTTGCAACCGAAGTAAAATAATATTACAAATCTTTTAGTCTCTGTCCACAGTTTACAGACAATCATTGGGTACGATGATTGATTTGTCATAAGCTAGCAAGCTAATCAATGTCCAGAGACAATAATTAAATAAAAACGATCAGCGGAATAGAATAGATTTAATAAAAAACCACATTGTTTTTTATCATCTGTTTTATTCATTTATCCAGTAATCAAATATATCAAGATAAGATATTTATTTATAAAAAATATTTAAAAATAAGTAAGGAATTCGCTCCTTGTAGAGCATAACAAAATTTCCGAATATTTTACATATCGCCTACTTAATTAATAATATTAGAAAGATTGGCCCGTACATAGTGACAGATGTGCTTTATCACTCGGTTCAACTGAGCTAAAATTTCACGCTGAAAATTCTACTCCCTTTAATCCGTTCAGGTCACATAATTAATATAATGGTTGGGAGCAATTTTTACTGTAAGATGTATCATTTTCAAAAATGTAAGTTACAAATATTCAGAGCAGTTTAGATTATTTAACATATATTTGAAAGTTACACTGGAACATACAAAAAGGTGCTGGAACACAAATTATAAAAGAAACATTTGGACGAGTAACAGTAACAAGGAAAATTGAGCAGGGAAGTACAGCATCTCGCAAAAAGTGGAAATTGCATGTTGAGCATTTACATATATAACTGACTTGAGGTTTGAATTTCAATCAAACTTTAATATTTTTTATTTTATTGAAGTCAGATTGGACAAAGAGTTATTTAATTCCTTGTGTTGAAAGTATCATTATTTTGAAATGCTTGGTCTTTTTCAGTAACGAAAAATAAAAGGTTGCGGTTGGGGAGTAAAATATAATTGTGGCTATGTGCAAAATGCTTAAGTACATTTATATGATTTAATACAAAGTATTTGATTTGATTTTTAAAAGCGTGTCAGTGCGCAACGTTAATGTATTAACTAAAGTTTAGGAAAACAATAATTGAAAAACAGATGTATACTCAGGTATATTACAAACACCTACAATATTTGTTAGTTAGAAATAATTACCACTCTGGCACTATAATGACCAATTATATACCAAATTGTGTCAGTTAATTTATATTGAATTCGAATTACTTATAATACCAAGTATTCATTTATTCCTTTAACATTGTCACCAAAGAGGTTAAAGTAAATAAAGTACATAATTTAAAAATATGTGCACTTTTTTGGAATTGGCCGACGGCCGAGCGTAAAAAATTCGGCTCGATGCCCCTCTACTTAGAACCTATTTCTATTAGGTAAAATGCAGCTTTTTTGGCAAAGAGAAAAAATTATTTATACTTATTGTTTTTTGTTACTTGTTTCAACATAATATTTTGCTTTTACACATAAAAAGTAATAAAAGAGAATTGGAGTTTTGAAAAATCAGTCGATTACAACCACTTCTACACGACCGTGATAACAAATGATCCCAAAATACAGAAAGGGGTCAAACAATTTAGCTGAAAACAAAAGGCGAATCTGTTGTAAAGTACTTTACCACAAGAAGATTAAATGGGTAAGAGTGACAAAATAATTACAAAGAAACGTTTTGCAAGGAATTCTAAAAATGAATTGTAAGGCATTAAGCTTACTTAATGCATGCTATAAAAATGACTTGTCCACCATTGAATTACTGCTAGTAGTAATTATATCAATGTTACCACTGACTTATATTTGCATCTACTGGTTTAGAATATCTTATGTTGCAATATTTGTCTTTGTGTAGTTACGATCAATAAATTTGGAGTTTTTTCACAATACTAGTTTGAAAGTACTATTGCTTTTACACATAAAAAGCGATAAGAATGGTATGGTTTAGAGATTTAAAAAAATACTTGGCGAGGTGATTTGCAATGAAAAATGTTTACCATTACTAATTTGGCACCAGGATTTTACAACCGCTAAAATCCTACTCAATTTTTTTGGTAAACATTATTAAACGGTTTCGAATTGTTTTCCATGATTTCAATTACGTATAGTAATAAGCATATACCTTTAGCTAATAATTATATTTTACACTAGTTATGCAGAATGAGCTCCAGTTAATCATTTTGCTTTAAGTTCTTAATCTTAAAAATATTAAACATTAAAATTAAATATTAAAAATTTCCCAGTCAATTAGGAATCGATTGTTTTTTACTTGATAAAATAACTTGTAACTTCGATCGATAAAATGTGTCCAACTATCTGATTTTGTACCTACTCTTACAAATGCTTAAGAAAATTTGCCATTATAATTAGAATATACATGCATTTTAATTGTAATTACCACTATAATTGCACAGTTGGCAGCTATCATAGTCATTGCAATAGACACTTATATTTAATAGCAAATGTTAATGTCAATATAAACTTTCGCGATGGCGCCATTGGGGTTCCCAATGGGATCAAGACTTAAAGGACAGAGAATAAGTCATTGTAAATAAAAGAGATTTGTTAAAATTGGAGAAAAAGGCGAACGAAAAAATTACAGGTACTTTAAATAAATTCTTTTGTAGGTAATGTTTTGACAATTTATGTATTGTAAAGATAAATGTATATTGTTATTATACAAATATTGCTACCTACCTACCTACCGACAATAGAAGATTTCATTTTAAAAAAATTCAAATTCTAACTAATAGGTAACAAACAAATACGTACTATTTGTAAATAATTAAAATTATTTGAGACATTTGTAAAACAATGAAACCGCATTGAATACACATTAACCCAATTTTATATCTAACCAGAACATCGTTCATCAAAATTAATTATGGAAACCCTGATTCTTTGCCTAAGAGGAAAGGTACGCTTTAAAGAAATTACCCATTCTGGCGATTACTTTTTAAGCAATTCAGGTTTACCTGTTTGGATACATGTTTGTTGCTAATTATTTAGAATAGCTGCCTGCCACTCCGGTCGGGATTTTTGGAATTCTGTTGTATAGTTTTTGTTGCTCCCCCTCCAATTCGTTCGATTAAACTAAAAGCCCAATGAGTGTTTGACAGCAGCAAAATCATTTTCTTTTCCAATTTGTTATTCCTTTAATTCGCTCCTTCCTGAAATGTTTGATATAACATAATTACATCAAGTAATATGTAATCAGTGAATATCGGAAAAGTTAACAAAATATTCGTGATTGTACGAAAAAAAATCAAATATACCCTTTTTTTACCCTTAACTGAGAACATTGATTGTATTTCGAGATCAACATCGCATGCAATTAAGTATCGCTTCGCAACTGGAACTCTAAATTATACAAATAGTTTTATGTAGATTATATAAAATTTAAAAAGTAATTATCATCAGAAGCTTAAACGGATGAGAAACACAGGTTTCACGTACACCCCAGAATATAATATCAAGCACTAGATACTTTGTACATTTTGAAAATATTAAAGATGAAATGAATACAAAAATTTCTCGAATTTAATAAAAATGACGAAATTGGCTTACCTGTATCGAATATTATGTTTTAACTCCAGGCAATATGAAAAACTGTTACTACTCCAATGTTTAACACCAATGTCCAAAATAACACAAACTCGACTTTCATTCTTATGAAAATTTTACAGCTTAAAACATTGCAAGCATTGAATTTTGCAACCTCTCCATAGAGTGTACTTCTATAAAGCCAAGGAAAGGACTAACACAAAGTGATGTTAATGCATCTGAACGCAAGGGAGACGGAAATTTTCCCGAGCATTGCAATGAGTCGCCCTACTTTGCACCACGCTTTATTTGAGTTCCACGTCAACATATTTACATTTTCAGTCATTAGACAGGCTGAGCCCAACGGAGATTTGCAGATGCAGTTTTGCTAATATTAACACTGCCGTTTTCCAATAGAGTGCGTTATATTTATTATTTATCTTTCGTAAGTTATGGAAACACTGAAGTAAAACTTTGGAATGACATAATTGAAATACTAATTCATAAAAACCAATAATCCATTTTGAAAATCGAATTGCACGAATAAATTTACATGAATTTTTTTCCCCATTAACTAGACTGCAGAATACTCCATGTTAATATATTGTAAGTGTTTCAGATCTTTGATGGATAATTCGAAGGCTGCTGCTGCTGTATTATCATCCAGTAGGTAGCGTTTAATTTTCAACGCCAGTAATAAAGTACCTTAAGTTTTACTTATTACTGCATTTTTCGTGTAATGAATATCAATTCAAGAAGCACAATAAACTATCTATCTATCTGTATTATGCATTTATTGCTCTCCAAGTTAAGTCAGATAGTACTATTGATCTGTGATGCTTATTTTTTCAGCAGTGGCAAATTGGATAATGTATTTATTGATATGATAGGTATGAATGGAAGGTTTATACTACACTATCAGGTTATCCCCTCCCAATATTTTGGAATTTAAGGTATAATTTTTTCACCTTGGACATTATTTTGCCAGATTTGAATCCAGGTACTAATATTTCATACACAGCCTTGATGGAGTCACCAGAGTTACTACGAGAATTAAAAAATCTTTATTGTTAGTTCCAAAATATTCGCAGGGGATAACCTGGTAGTCTAGTATAAACCTTGGTATGAATGATATGTAGGCATAGGCGTCGGAAAATACCTAGGAGCGTGGGCACTTATTTGTAATAATACAATAAATATACCTAATATTCGCGCGCAACGCGAAACTTTCTTTGCACATTCAATTTTAGAACAGAAAATTCCATTTTTTTGAAGAAATTAAAGAAAAGGAAAGTAGAAAATTCGTGTTATGCTTCTGTCCATTTTTAAAAACCTCCTTCTTTAAAACCTTCTGTGGGGACATTTATTGGTAATTTTTTCAAGGCCAAATTTCTGTGGGGACATTGTCGCTATGTCCCCACGGTTCTGACGCCTATGCATGTAGGATAATTAATCTAGTCATTTCATAAGTTCTACATTTTATGTCAACATTTGTAATTAATTTGTATTGCTTATATTAAATTAGATTAACATATTTGTTGGAAAGCAAGTGTCAATTTATTTTGGGAATCAAATTATCTATTTCTAATCAAAATAAGTATATATTAATTCAATACTACTACTTCCTACAATACAATAACACAAAAAATTATGACTTTGTAAATATACATCATTACATACTAACAGATCTATTAAATCTTTAGTCGTCGAGATTATTATTTTCAAGTAGTTATAATCAATAACGGATTAGGGTATGGCATTGGAGGTAGGAGAATACTGAGCAATCAGGAAGAAATATGTAGCCACCAAACTCAAACATGAAGGGACAAGTTTTCTTGAAATTGTAAAGTAACCAGCTGCTGAAATTGTAGGAGGATCCGCTATCAATTTGCAACATAAAACTTGCACCTGCCAAATTTATAATATGGATATATGATTAAAATTGTCCTTCAAATATTTTTTATACCTTTCTTACGTGTAATAAAATCTATTGCACAGCATAATTCCATATTTATTATCTGAAAAAAATGTGATGAAATACATTACAAGATGGTATACACCATTTGTATTCTCACCTTTAGTTTGGTATCCGAACTAATTTCTTCCCGAAAAGCAACAGACTGCCATTTCATGGCTGTAGATTTTGCAGCTTCAGTTATTCTGTCAGATTCTGTAGCTAGCGAAAATAAAAACGTAAGTATAACTGATAAAGACAATAAAATTGATCCACACCTAAATATTATAGCCGCTGCACTGATATTACGTGATGAAACAATTAAAATTACAAAGTAGCCTTGTGTTAGGAATGTGACGATAGCTGAAAACCACACATCATAAGTGTTCCAACTCCCAAATTGTTTATTAAAATTTGCAACTTCCGTTTCAACGTCGTAGTATGCGTTAATTAGCTTTAAAATTTGTTTTTCACTGTCAGGATGTGCAAATTTGAAATTCAAGGAATTTTCGCTGTGCATTTTAGTTTTCAAATCAACGACATCATTATTGGATGCCATTTTATTTAAAAAAACGAAATTGTTTAATTGAATTTGGTCAATTTCCGATGTAATAGCTTTAATTGTAGCGGAATAAATTCTAATGAAGAACATTATCCACATGTAATGGGCTCCGTGACAGAAATTCATAAACATCCATGAAATTAGGAGTAAAGTATCGATAACGGCGTTTAAATTGATTGACGGAGCTTTAGCAAGCGATCCAAATATTGCAAGGCATATTCTAATTCCAACCAGAGTGGAAGAAATAATGAATGTTACCAAACATTTCCTTTTGACATTTTGTAAATACTGGTTTGTCTCAAAATCTGTAATAGCCATCTTCATTCGGTCCATAAATGAAATTGTGTTCTTCCAGAAAGTAAATAATTTCTTTTCAGAAAGCAATAAAATCGTTCGATATGTAATTGTTAAAATTCTTATATTGAAAAAAGCAACGTAATTGAGGAAAAAAGTGATTGTAAATTCTTTTTCTCTATTAATTGTTGATATGCTGTCGTGAATTACTAAGTACAAGGTCCAAAGGAGCAAAAT
>JABASD010001797.1:0-26602 GCA_019776165.1 Pogonognathellus flavescens
AAGATTGGTTCGTATTCTTGCAGATACAAAACCCCCCCTGACTGCAGTTACTCCAGATTCGTTAAATCAATGTTCCCCACTACTCTCAATCAGCTCGACTTTCAATTCAAGTTGACTGCTAGAAAAATATTATTATGGAATTACAGAAAATTTGAATCAGAATTAAAATTACATCTAATATTTTTACCTATGTATTAGGTATGTAAATTTAGTATTTTTATGAACGAGTTATTAATTATTTTTGTTTTGGTAATTTTATTTTAGATATGAACAATACTTTTCTACATACTAATTATATATTTAAATAACTCTAATTTAAACATGAAATTATTTGCAATGTTTAGTAGCTGTTTGTTTTTGTTTTCTTTTAAATATCATAAAATTATTTTTATACAAATTTTATCGGCCTACAAAATAGAGATAGTAATCATTCTGTTTCAAATATGTCAGGCTTCTAGAACAATTCTTATTTCCTAATTTATAGTTTTTACACATCATTAATCAAGGAAATGCGTTCAGCTCATCCAAATTAGCTGTTTTTATAATTTTTGAGTGAGAATCAGGGAAACAACGAAACAAGCTTTGCAGCAATGCAATTGCCCCTTCTTTATTTTACCGAAATCACAACATTATAAATTTAAACATCAATTGAGAGTAAAATTGTTATGGTGTAATACGCCACAAATTCCACAATGTCGATGACCGTTTTTCTCTTAATGTAAAAGAAAGTCCCAATTTTAATTCTGAGATGACGAACGGACTTCAATTCCTTTCTGTCAACTTTACTATTACAGGTGACGTACCAGTAGTTAATAAAATCTCCCGATTTCGTATTTATCTGTGCAGCAAAAGGAATCAATGTAAATTGCACAGCTAGTAGCAAAATTGACATGGATGGCATGATAATATAAAATGGCATTTTGAGTGCCTCGTACATTCGCAGTGTGGCATAATTGGAAATCAAGGCAAGAGAAACAAAAGCACCGAAATAAGCATGTCCCGCTTTTTCCATGATGACGTTAAAACAATTGTTAACCTCTTGTAACTTTAAATACATTTTTCTCGCACTGAGGAACAAAATTTCATTCAGGAGTCTGGACTGGTATATGGGATATCGATTTCTCCGTTTATTAGTTGCTTTTGGAGTAATCACGTCAAGCAAACCAACGGTGCAGCAAACGTGGATAACTGCTAGTAAAGGCCAAGGAATTAATATAATCATTTGTAGAAAAGCAATAATTCCATACGGGGGTATCAGGATAATTGGTATAATTAAATTTTCTGCGTGGTTCGGAAAAACCAACTTTAAAAATGGCATCAATGGATTAAAATCAGGGAAAGCACAAAGAATTGCGCATAAAATACTAAAGAAAAAAACAATTGGAAATAAGTATTTTATTAAAATCCCGAAAAGTTGAGTCCATATGCTTTGCGTCTTTTTTGCTGAAGAATCACCTGAATAATTTAAACAATTATTTATTACATAATGCTTGGTAGGCCAAGAGCGATATTAAAGATAATTTTAAAATTAATCTTAAAAAAATTAAATTTTTTTTTTTAGATTTATTTTAAAAGCAGTGGCGTATCTGAAGTCAAATTTGGGAGCACAAGGACACAAATAACTTTTCTGTGGCCCTGCGGGACGAAAAATTATGTCAGTGTCCCTTTATGATTTAAAATACACAGTATTTACTATTAATTTATTGGTGAGACTTACTATTAGTGAGAACGTATAGGGAATTACATCGAAGAAGTAAATTGGCACAATGAACAGCTTCTTCGAAGTAGAAAAATAATGTAACGTCAGTGATTATAGAGACACACATAGGTATTAAAAGAAAAAGGATGATAATAATTTGCTTTGCGGATATGAGCGATTCTTGTGCAAGAACTTGCAAGAAAAGCAGTATGCATAAACTACAGAATGCAATTAGACAAGTAATAAATCCCCAAATCCAATTTAAATAATTCCTTCTTTTCTTTCTGTTCAATGTAACTGTTAGTGCATCCGGATCGAACTCCATTAATCCATAAGAGACAAACTGACAAAGAGTAAAGTAACTCCGCAGGGCGTCTACTATGATGCTTGTATCCATTTTTTTAAATTCAAATAAATTCAATTTTAACAATTTTATCTGAGAATATTGTTATGCAAAATTTGCTATAAGAATGTGTGCGTTCCTTGTACTTCAGTGATACCTACCTCAATGTTTTTTGTTTCCCCAGATTACCTTATGTAAAAATTACGTTGTTTATGTGGTCATGTATTAAAATCAGATTTGAAAAACTAACAATTGTGAATTGTGCTAATCGAAAGATCTTTATCCCGAATTATTGCTCCCTTTTACGTAAAGCTTTATGGAAAGTTATTTTTAGTACCTATAACCCTGTTTTTTTAGTAAAACCCCCTTATAGTAACTAGCAATGCCGAAGTAAATGACACCCTACTTTATGGAGTCGCATAGTCGCTTAACCCAACACTTATTTTTAGGTAAAATGCTTTTACAAGGAAAGATGTAAATTACAGATTTGAGTAAACCGGAGTGAAAAATAAATGTATAGTAAAATGTACAATTTAATCTGTAAAAATTACGCAATTTAAAATAAATAAATATAATTTTTGTTAGTTTTATGTACGTTTAGTACGTTATAACATATCTGGAGACAATTTTTACTTCACACATTAAATTACATGTATGTTACAATCTTACTTTCTTTTCTGTTTGATAGGTAATCTTCCGATACAATCATAGAACATGTACATTTCCAAAATAAAAATTGTGTCGTCAATATGGTGTATGCCTTTTCCTAACTTATCAGTCTGACCTTGCACCTTTGAAAGCACAGCTCTTTCTGGAGGTGTAATCATTTCTTCAACCTATGAATTAAATAAATTGCTACATTGGAAAATGTTTCAAGCAAACGGACATCTTGATGAATATGGAAATGTAATAATACAATTTACCTCTTGCACTTGTTCTTCCGAACAATTTTGATTACTCATGTTGTCCAATATTCGATTTATTCGCTCTTCTTTGACTAAAAGCCTAGAATGCTTCTCTTTCTCGCTTCCGGTTCTTAATTTGCAATTTCTAATAGCTTTATAGCAACTTTCCAGCAATGCGTATACAACCTGTAATATAAAATACAAAAATTACTATCTTTACTCACACAAACTATTAATTATGATAAAATACGAAACGTAACTTTTTTAAACAAACTTACATGATTTATCTCAATGTAGAATAAGTAAATTATTTTATTTGTAGCAGCAGAGACAGCATAACTCTTCCGAACTTCTTTCATTGCGATAAAATTGTTCTCCACGAGGGTGTATGTAATGTGTTTTGCTTCTTTAGCTGGAATCATCCCAAGTTCATGGATGCTATCTTGTTCGATAAACTTTTTAGTTTTGATCAATCGAAATATTCTTGCTGCTTCATAGCCATGTCTTTCTGTTATTATTCTTTCCACTGTTTGCCACATGAGATGATTAAATATTATTTTTACGCTTAAAGAGTAAACTCCACCATGCATGTCAGAGGTCTTGTAAATGATTTCCATGGGGTCATCCTCTGTCACACAAAAAATCGAAATCAGTCATTTAAAAAGCTAACTTTTCATTCATGTTAAAACTATTTTCGTGATTGAGTTTTGTAAGTTACTTAAATTGATTGAAGAATAGAGAATTTCTTACCAACTATTTGAAGATGTTCAAAAATATCTTTTACAGTCATACTCCCACTGTCTTTTTTATTGAGAACATCTCTAATTTCGTAGACGCTAACGGGAGATGTCATTTCCGACCATGGTTCACTTTTCAGTCCTTTGTCGAGGATGACTTCAAAAATTCGAGCATCAACAAAAGGGCGGAACTTTAAGTTCAAAGCTGATACTATGACACTATTTCGTAACTGTTCGTTGAAAACAACAATGTTAACTCTCCAGAAAACTTCTGCGTCAGGTTCACCGCTCAATTCATTGTCTCCACTTATAATTTTTGAACAGATAGAAGTCAAATTGATTGCAGGAACAATAAAATCTAAAGCCTTTTGCTGATTTTGAGTTAGTAATTGATTCGGATCAAGTTCCATTCTGTCACCATGAGTTAAATATCGTTTTTCAACCAATGATACAAAATGTTCGTACAAAACTTTGAGACGTGCGTGTAATTCTGACGATTCGATGCTTGTAGGACTTTTAAAAAGTTTGTGGCCGAAACTATACAAAAGTTTTGTCAAAGTAGCCTCCCCAGCGTAGAACACTTCTTGAACTATCGAACCGCATTCACTCCCCATCTGAGAATTGATTAGGGCGATATATCTGTCAAATTAAAATATGAGATTTAACATATTATTGCTTTAACAGGACATTTATGACAATTTATAGAACTCTGCCCTGCACAAGAGCAACTTATGTGACACAAAAATATTTTTAACTTTAAAAGCCATGATTTTAAACGCTTTACCTGGAATATCGGAGTAAAACATAAATTCTATCAGAATATATTTTATACAGAGGTTCAGTTTGCTCCGGAGGAATTTCGAAAGTGACCAAGTCATGCTGTAACATAATCTTCAACGCCTTTTGAACCTATTCACAATAAACCATATATTTTGATTACAATATTTAAAGTAGATTCACAAAATTCACATTCAACATTAACAAGGCAAACAGTATTTTACTAAGTACGTAAAAAGTAAGTAAAGATATGTTAATGTAATTAAAGCTGCAATAAACTTACTTTACTAACGGGCAATTTGCCCAGAAACACGATACCGGGCAGTGTCAACGCTCCTTTACGTATCAAAAGATTTCCAATACTTTGAGCAGCTGACCCAAAGTATTCCTCCAGAATAATGCTACACAATTTTGTAAAGTTAATGGACATTTTAGAGAACAATCTGCTGAAATATATAAATAACAAAACGACAACTCCTACAATTTAAAAAACTATTTTTCAGAAAGAAACGACACGATGACACAAATATGCGAAACAAAAACAACGTGTTTATTGTTGTGCTCTGTGCTGTGCAGAAATGAATGATCATTTTTTCCGCGCATCCCGCTCACAGTATATAGAGTTGGAATGAACTAAAATATTTTACATGATCTTACTACAACTAATATTATATTTATTTAGTCAAAAATTATCTTTAAATATTCAGTTATAAGATTTATTTGTCATTAACATCACATATCACATTTACAGACAAGGGCTTCCACAACTTCTCGAAAAAGGGGTTATTGGCGGCCTTAAACAAGCTTTTTTATATATAATTGATTTTGTTGACCCTGATCCCTTACCAAACCCTAGATACGCCCTAAAGTAGCAAGGAATCATACATAAACCTCAAAAGTTTAAGCAAAGACGCTAAATTAATTTTAAAATTGTAATATTATTAGAAGTAGTTAAAAGACTGACCTATATTCAAGGTTTGCCAAATTGACACAGTAATAAACATGATATTATTACTAATTACATTAACAAAATGATTTTGATAATTTTAACTCAAACAAGTATTTCAGAGTATAAAAAACTTGTCATTATAACAGTAGTAGTAGTTATAATAATGAACCATGGAGCTAACTTAAAACAAACTTTACAGTATTATTTACTATCCAAAATGAGAAACTTACAAACATTAGTTGCAATGCTAAGTTTTCATGATGCGATTTTATGTGTACAGAATGTGCGTTGAAAAGTACATAAATAAATTCTACTATTCTGGTAATTATATGCAAATTTCTTCAAAGACACTATTAGATTGGTCCCATTTCTTGTTATTTTGAGTTTGTTCGTGATGTTGAATGATTCCAAACTTTCCAGTGAGTTCCCAGTAATATTCTTGAACACATAAACATTGAATTGCTCTGAATACGACAAGTGCTCCTGTGAACATCGCTATATAATAGAGTTGCAAATCGCAAGCCGTATGAATCGCTAATATTCCCCCGGGAATGATAATAAAAATATTTGGCAGAAGCCAGATATTCACAAGGTAAGACGATCTCTGAAAGTTAAGAGAAATAACATTTGCCTTTCACATAACGCCTCAAATACATTTTTAATAAAATTAAACCCTAAAAATCATTTTAAACTTGAAATGAACCAACCTTATAAATTCCACGACCCAAAATAACTGCAAAAACCATAGCCCCAACTCCAAATATGAGGAAAATCGTCGTAAAAGTTAGTTTAGTCAATTCGGAATCAGGAGAAGTAAAGGCGTCCTCTAAATAACGTAAAATGTCAATTATACCATGAATTCTTTTTTCAAAGCCAAAATCTACTAAAATGTACAAATATGCCAGGTAAACCAATGTCTTCTTTTAATGGCTTCTGGACCATATTCAATTTTTGCTAATATTCTTTGGGGAAATTGATTTTGTTTGCGAAAATGATTAAAAATTGCACATTTTTGACTTACCTGTAGATTCTAAAGAATTCCACGACGCATATTTGGGATTTACAACTTCCTCAGCAATTACCGACACGAAGTGACAATTCAGCAATAAAAAAACAAACTGCAAAAACAAAACGACCCAAAAATCATTTGCATGTTCCAGAGTCTCAATTATTATAAGTGTGCTAAACCCTCTTTGCAAATGTAATAATATTTCTTTGAAATAGCTTTTGCATAATATAAAATTATATTTTTGAGTCAGAATTAATAAATTATATTATTCTACATTGAAAAAGCGATAAAAAATTAGAAATTTTAGTAAACAGTACCATTGCCATTGCGTTTATATACTGTTATTGTAACTTACAAGATCAATGAAGACGATGAGCATACTTTGTCGTCCCTGGGCACTGTAGCTTGTAAAATACATTGTGAGACATTTTGCTATTTTATTAAAAGAATCCATCATATTATATTCCTTAATTAATTATAGAAGCTCCTTCCTGTGTAATTCTTAGTATAGAAAATGGTAATTAGTAATTCAAATACAATTATTGAATTTCTAGTAAGATTGAATTGGAATTTAAAGAAATAAGCGAGTGATTTACACAAAACTGAATGAATTGTACCAAATTTAATGTTAGTCTTATTCTTCAATAAATATTTGTTAGCTTGCCGCAGTCTTCATCATTTTATCATCCTGAAGAACCCATGTTACTATATTTAGAACTTTATGTACGTATACAAGTCTTGATTTTGATAAAAGTATTTGATGAGTGTAAATGTGTTGGACTTTACACTCATTATGAAACCAGACCAACACAAGCCATCGAACATGAATGTTTGTGTGTGATTTGGGGTTTTGACAGATAAGATGAAGTCAGAGTCAGAGCAGAGGTGACAATTTTTTATTAGTTCATTTCTTATTCAAATCCTGTATGTCCTTATGTCCTCATAGTAGTAGCAACCATTTCATTATTACTGTCTTAATGTCTTATAGGTATAACAAATATTGAAGTTCAAAGTGTAAAGGGTTTATTTGGGAGATAATAAGTAATTGCAAAATCCTTATTCAGTATAATATTCATTCATAATTTCGCCATATTTAAATATTGGCAAAAATATTATTATACTTTAGATACATAATTGGATGTACCTAGATTTCTCTATAAGCTTTATATAAAAATATTATAACTATAGAACAATAAAACCGTAATAATTAACCAGGGACGTATCTCTGTATGGACTCAACAGGCTTAAGCCCCCTCCCTTACCAGATTTAGGAAGAAGGTTGTGGCATTTCGGCATTTTTAGGTATTTGAGCTTTCCAGACGATTCGAACCCCCGCTCCCACATCACAAAATCCTAGATACGTCCTTGGCATCTACCATACATTTGCATTTTCAAATTAATTAATATTTAGACCCAATACAATCATAAGTAATCTTCCCATTGTATTATGTGTAATATATTTATTAAGATATTGAAAAGTATAACGGAGGCGGAAATGTGTTGATGTGAATTAATTAGCAATAAAAAATCTGTTAGTGGACCTAATTGGAAATAATATGGAAATTCAAAGCTCCAGTATTTGCATAGATGGGGAAAATACATAAACGCATAGAAGCAGGACAATAATGCGAATATTTGTCCAGTCATTTTGAAATATTAAATACTGTAATTACAGTGGAAATCCTTCTCTGTGGTGTAAAAAATGTATTTTACAGTTAGGATTTATGATATAGGTACCTAAATGCTGTTTATATTAAAATCATAATATCATGTCGATTGTAAAATGCTAAATCGCTAAATTCACATGTACCTATTTGTAGTGTTTGCGTTTTAATTAGAAAATATGTTATTTACCAGGTCGGGCTGTCTAAACATCTAGCTCATGTTTGAACTAAACAATAATAATGTAATAATGACGTCAATTGTGTATTATTTTGCATAAATAAAGTTGCTACATGGATATAATCTATAAAATATCACCCATAATTTTATCCTTAAGATTTTAGTCTTTATTTTTCTCACGGGTTATCGAAAATGTTTTTGTAGACGTTTGTGCGTGTGAAACAAAGTCGGTTTCAGACTAGAATATGATATATAATATTCAGAGTAGATGTAGAATAATGTATTATACTTTTTACACTCCTGCACCAACTTAAAAAATATACTGTACGAAATATCGCTTTTAAAACTAAAAAGGTGTGTAAACATTTGATTCTGGTTTGTATGTACATCAAGGTTTTTCCAGAAGCGAGTAATCATAGAGCAGTTCCCATCCCAAGAAACATAGTTTTGAGACGGAAAGACGGTTGCTTTAGGCTTTAAGTCTCCCAATGAAAAATAATGCACAAGATACAATTTATTATGGTATGTACAGTATGTAAGAGCAGGTATTTATCTTTTTATGTCCTAATTAATAGTTATTAATTACTCTTCCCACTATTGCGTACATGAGAACATTCTGCTTTGTTTGCATTTTTTGGTTGTTGATCTTATTCTTGATTTTTTTTGAATGAGGTAGTGTTTTAAAGCTCATGCCTTTTGAATTCTCAGAGAAATCATGGAATTTCCAATACAATTATCTTTGATGATATAAGTATTTAAACTTTTTCATCAAACCTTATAATAGGTTCATTTTTCATAAATATACTTATTTGTTATATACTACCTAGTTTGTACCAAGTAGGGTTCAGGTTCAATAGATTGAATAAGTAGACAATAAACTACTTATTCCAGCAATGCGCACATCCACAATGAGCCGAGATTATTAATGTACTAGATTTGTTGTGTGAAAATAAAAATAAAATTCTCGTTGCAATGAAGCTTGAAATTGAAAAATATCCATTATTCACAGAGGATACATTTGTACATATAAGCTTTTTAATTTTTGGTCAAGGGCCTTATAATATTATCATACTGTGCTGCATTGTATCGGATTCCCTATTCCATGGGTCTAACCATTAATAAATTATCAAAAGATAAGAATATAGAAAAAAATTGTAATAACTTATTTCATCGAAACTTTTATTGTACTTACATACATTAGTCCGTATAGACATACAATATACTATACAGTTAAGCTTTAAATACACAAGTCCTGTTTTTTACAGAACTTACAGAAATATGTCATATTCATTATAACATTAACGAACCGTTTTTCTTATTTAGCGCATGTTTTATCTTTATTGGCCCATCATTTCACAAAATCCTTTTTACTTTTCTTACATATAACAATCATGATTATGCATTTTTCTAAAAATCCGACAGTTCATATGATATACCACTCCTAATGTACCTGTTATAAAAACATCGAAATAAATTGCGCTGTACAAAACACCATGTTTGTTACTTATGGTAGTTATTAGTTGTGCAAAGCGTGGGAATGGTAAAATCCAGCTTTGAAACCGTTCCGCTTGAATGCTACAATTAAAGAGTTATTGTACGAAGAGATGGATAAACACAGTGGAAAAACTATGAGAATTATGAATAGAAATGATTGAAGAGCACAACAATATTTGCAGACAAGTATAACAATTTTCATTCAACTGAAAGAATTTTAAGACAAAATTAATGACAAGTCTGTATGATTTTTACACAAATTCCAATACTGGATTTGCTAGTTATAAATAAAGAAACAGTAAAATAAGAAAGGTACAGCAGAATTCAAACGACTAAAATCAGAATCATCGAGTCTCACATCATACTCAACACATACCTATAACAAACTGATTAACCCCATTACAGTCCATATAGATAGTAATAAGAATACCGCATTAAAATCTAAAAATTATCCCTAAAATCCACATCCCTTTTATAGCCTCAAAACTCCTGAAGTTAATTACGGTCTCTAAATTGAATTGTTTTTAAATATAAATAGTATTATCTACTTCAAAGCGTATTTTTCACATCTTATATTTGTATTTACATTTTACAAACTTACACTAGACACTCTTTAAAACAGAAAATGAGATTTTAGGAAGTTTCAACAGTTTCACGAGTATTTTATATCTTTTTTAACCTTAAGTAGCATCTTTAGTAGTTTAAAGTACAATACATTTAATACTATTATTATTATACACACTTCTTTCAAAAACGTCAGTCGAATTAGTCAACTTTAGTTGTATTTTTTCGAGTTGGTTTTGAAAAGTAGGCTTTGTAGAAGAAGTGAGCAAAAAGGAAGAAATAAGAAGCGTACATTGCTAAGGCCAATTGAATATTACTGCGTTGTGAACTGCAGCCAACCTTTGTACCGATCATTTGGTACGCGTACACATTCACTGTCACTCCCACGATCATTTGACTCAATTGTAAAAGGGTGATGGTCATGGCGATTGGTTTCGGCACTCGGATGTTCATAGCTCGAAGTGCGTAATAGGAATACATCAACGAATGCACAAAGTAATTCAAAACGATGAACCATCTGCACACAGAATCCAAATCTTTGTAAGTGAACCAGCAAAACAAAAGCACGCTGATGTGATGGTACCTAAAACAAAGCAGCAACATTTTAGCAATTCATTTTTTCAGTTATGTAATAGAATTGAATTGAATATTTATTTCGAGTGCAAATCAACGAAGTTACAAAGTGTCTATGACCCTAAATAACATCAGTAAACTGTTTTTCAGTTGTTACACCGAGAAAGAAATTACATCATTATAAGTATACAAGAGCGTATCTATGTATAGGTTCACTAGGCTTGAGCTCCACCCCAGATTCCGGAAAAAAAGGGGTATTTGATAAAAATTTACTCATTTTCTGCACATAAATCCCCTCCAAATCTCTCGAGTCCCCCCATTTCTGAATTTTAGATACGCCCTTGTAAGCATATGCAGATATTAATATAATACATTTTTTAAGGTGAGAATTATGAAATTCCACTAGACCAACAATTTTGTCTGACGAAGAAAATCTGCGGTTATTTGATTAATATTAATATTGGGATCCGTTTCATCCGTTCAATAATAAGCTTATAGGTATTACGTATCGAGTTTCTACATGTAAGTTGGTATAGGTATATTGGAAAAATGAATGTTACACTTGTTTGTCAGATGCAGACATGAGAATAGAAAAGGAATCATTGGCATGCGTTAATTTATCAAGGTAGACGAGTGTCCTTCCGGATCCTTTGCTTGCAAGTGCAAATTAAATGACATTGAGGTTTCAAATGTTTGATGCGAAAGTGTGAAGACTTAACTCTTTAGATACTTTTACATTTGCATTATAAGCAACCTCATTTCTGAACCTTTTAGACTCGTCAATGCTTTATATTGGGCATTAGTAATTTACACGAATGTTATAAATTCTTATGTACCTACAAAGATACGGAGAGATTCTGTTACTATATATTCTGTAATAATTCCCCAACAGATAAAGAGATAGTTAGGTATAGGTTATATGTGAAAATCAAAGACTATAGTTACATACATATCTATCTTTACTGTAAGGTATACCTGTAAGGTAATTATTACAAACATGTTTGCAAATCTTGCACCTCTTTCTATATACAGAATAGTAAAAATAGTGACGGGGTCTTATATGCAAAATTCCTATATAAAAGTTCTACTTACTGATGTTATAGTAATTTGCCATGAATATTACGCTCCTACATATACAACTGTCTAATGATATATTAATTTAAGTATAATATCAATAAAGTTTCATTTAATGTTTAGCTGAAATAAACAATCATCATTATTATTTAATACCGACAGCAATAACCTTTAGTTCTTGCTCACTGCCAAATTCCAAACTAAAAACCTGACTAATTGCATTTGCATTAGTATTAGCATTGCACAGCACCCACGTTTAGTGTAGGTATATGCAGGTCAAGTGTGCGGTTCTGATGAGACATTATTTGGATTTAATGAATATCATCTTGCATAATATACCTATATTATGAATGATGATGAATTGAATGAAATTGCCATTTTGGTTAACTATGTATATTTCAAGAGCAATTATATTGAAGTGTGTATGTAGAAACGTAATACTACTACAATTTCGCAATTAGTAAAAACCTGTCTTTGAATTATGCATAATTAGACAAGGACGGTTGAATTTTATGGTTTTGTATACTGCACCGTGTATTGCGCTGACCAATAATAATTTCATTAGTGTCATTGGGTAATACCCATATCCATGTTTATCTATATCTTGACTTACATATGGAAAAATATACTAACATAAAGGTGAAATTAAATTAAAAATTAATGGTTTATGAAATGTATAGGTAAGCATACAGAGATACTTACAGAGATGCACTTTGAAAAAAATTGAAATAATGTGAATAAAAAGACATACCAGTGGAGGAAGATCAAGGGCTTCTTTCTGAGGACAATGAACACAGTATCTCCCAGTTCCACAACTTTAGACAAGACAAACACCCAAGCCCAGAACATAGATTCGTCCGTAATCGTGTCACTAAAAATTTGAATTATTAGTTAGTTAATTATTTCTAATTTAAATGTTATTACTATTTACTATGTACGATGTATCTTATTTATTGTGAAACATAATATATAGATTATAGCTTCCAATTCCAATAAAGGTTAAAGTCAATATCAATTTGTAATTATTATTATTATTTCAAGAAATGTCTGTTCACAAAGAACGGGTTGTTAGATACATACTAATAATTCACAGCTTGTACCTACACTATTAAGAATTAAAATCCTCGACCACTTCCATTTGATTCCGTAATCAATGTAAGCAGCACGTTGTGACTGTGACAGCGACAAAGCTACAATTGATTTGTCTTTATGTCATTATGAATTAGCAAGTACAAATATACTTTTCGCCATACTGCTAATTAACAAACAAATATTTTGACCATTAACAAACATAAATACACCGTATAAAAAGCGTTTTATTTTTTGTCCCAGAAATAGTATTTAACATAAACGTGTCTAAAAATATTGGAAGAAAAATAGACATTTTCTCACGGTTCCTAGATTGTTGGTTCACAAAACACAGGCTTCTATGAACCGCGATATTTTCTAACATTTTCCTTGCATAGACTTACTTAGCGGCTTCGGCTACTAAACCGAAGTTGTATAGTAGACGTTACTTTTATGTTTCCTTGATCTAATGTTCTAATAATGTTAAATTATTGAATAAAAAATCGTTTCTTTAGATAAGTACATTGAGGAAGACATTTCCGTTGCAATGTGATATTAGCAGCATACTATGTGGTTGATTTCTTATACCGTACTCCCGTTATTAGTGACCCATGATATTATTGTTTCAACCATTAATTTTTATGAGGTAATGCCTATATTATCACCCACTGGGTGGTTATTGTGAACATGGGGTATTATATTTTGAATGCAAAATTTGATTTTCGGCACAAAAATTTTAATATATATAATAATATATATAATTATACAGAAGAGAAAAGTATATAATATCTTCTGTAGCTCTATTCTACAAACCATTACTGAAAATTATAGATCACACGATCCAAATAATAATCTTAGAATCCTACGAGTGAAATAAAACGCCCACGATCTTCGTAGGAAAATCTTTAAATCTGGTTTGTAATGCGCACTTACTAAAATATTACTATCATATAAGTGTAGATAAACAGACGTCTGGACTTTCTACGCAGTGATACATTTGTGTGCATACATGTAATGTACTTATGTAATCAGTCTTTCTTATCGGATGAGCTTCTACTCACGAAAATGAATATCACGCAAAGCCATATGCGCTGTAATTAAAAATATCTATGTATTATCCATTATTATGTAAACATTATATTATCCATTGTTTCTTCTTAAACCACGATAGCAATATACTTTGTATAAAAATCTACCTGTTGAATGTTTAATCTGCATCAATCAGCAATCAGGAAAACTGTTGCTATTTTTAAATAAAGATAAGTTTAAAAGAATCATTAGGCATTAAATGTTTATTATCTTACTTGTGGTCGCAGACGGAATTATGAAGTCCATTTTCTCCCTTAAGGACTCCAATAAATTCTGGAAGAACCGTGAAAGATCCGGCGATTGAAAAAGCAGCTAGTAAAAAATTCCATATGACCATTGCATTCTGTAATTGCAACGGCTTCTTATTTTTCATGTATTCTTTCCCCAAATAAAGAAAAGCTACGTAAGCAGATATCCAGTATAAAGAAATGGACCAGTTCTTGTCCATCCATTGTGCCTGTTCCTTCCGGAGGAAATCTAATCTGAATTCCGGCTCTGTTGTGCCGTTATCTGGAATCTAAAAATATAAAATTTCAAAAAATTCATTAACGCGTTTTGCAGTAGGTAATGTTTTAAATAATTTAAAGATCAAGGTCTCTCAATGAGCCAGTGTTATAGGACTGCATTCTTCATTCATATAAATTGCTTATAATATGGTTCAAGTTTCTTTCAAGATTTCAGAATGAAAGATTTTAGTGTAGGATTGCATGTCATTTCCAAATATGTTTTTGCTATTCTTATTCTTCCATTCTTATTATTCTATTCATTTTCTATTCTTATTAATGTCCACTGACTTCCATCTGGATTAACGAAAACATGTATACGGTAAGGAAATAAAGTAAGCCCAAGTTGCCCAAGTACTATTGTCGTCGTCGTGTATACAGATTTGAAACTCATGAATGAGATTATTTTTTGAGAGTGTTAAAGAATGCGTGCGGGATATGGTCCACGTCAACATGGTACCTTTTTTGTATTTAGTTTTTACTCATATTTATTATTGACCGTTTGTTTTGTACTTGTTCAACATAACATAAAGTCCACACTAAAAGGTTCACCTTGAAATCTCATTTGGCTTGGCCAAAATCCAAATGCGTTTAATTTAGGCCTGGCATTACAAGCTAAAATGTTGACAGCGGACTCTGGACTTATACGATTCGAATAAGTCCAGAGTCCGCTGTCAACATTTTAAAGCATTGTAATGCCAGGCCTGGTTGAATCCATAGTGCACAAACAAATAGAAATTACTGAAAAACTTTTTCTTCCCGATATCCTAGAAAAATTTCCCAATAAATCTCATTTCCTGATTTACTGGTCACAAAATCCATCGGCAAAAATTTGCAAGCTATGTTTGACGCAAATGTTTTTCCCTAATTATTTTTGCCTGTGTTGTAACAAGAAATTTCCCGGTGTCCTGGATCGAAGGATCGCGAGGTATTTCCACCAGCGATTACACCATGCTATACACAACAATATTTTCATGCCTATGCGTAATAAGTGTTTAAATACTATGTATATACCACAAGATTACCTCTATGAAACTTTAAGATGCTTAAATTATTGATTAAATGATTAGTGTTATATTTGAATTAAAAAACCTACAATTGTACAATTTATCGAATAAGCAAAAAACACTTCAAAATAATAAAAGTCGTTTCCACAATAGTAAATATGGAGATGCTCTGTATAATATTCATCTTACTAAATGGTTCCTGCAATTGACCTGATTATAGTAGTAAATAGTAGAACTACATTATAGTAACTCCTCCGTCCTCCATCCTTACTGGAAGGAAAATATTCAAGTAAACAAATCTTAATAATCTTAAAGGTTACTTTCAAGCAAGTACCTACAGAACAGAAATGTCACATTTAAGATTTTTCATTCAGGTACTATACAATGGCAACTCGTGAATCCGTGAGTTCGTGAATTTGTCTATGCACATGAAAAGTAAGAAAATGCATAATTCAAATTATTGTACTTTACACTGCCTATACATTGTCTACCTATATACAAATGTCCTTTGCCAATTTGGTAAACATCAATATTATGTGTGCCTAGGTAGGTAAGGTACCTAAATAATTTTAATTGAAATTCATCTCTCTTGCAAGCAAGTCCAAAAACAAAAAATAGTGCGTAAGATAGTCTTGACACCCTAAGGAAAAGAAGAGGAAGTGAAGGAAGGTCAACGTAGAGAAACAAGTTCAGATGAATCTACCTTATGCCAATAAACTACAAACTCACTTCCACAGATAGCAGAAACGTGTTTAATCATAGTGGGGTAGGTTAGGTTAGGTTAGGTTAAGTATCCAGCCAGACCTCATTAAAATATCAAAAATGCCATTTTTTGCAGATTTGCAATTTTATGCGATATAAATCCAATTACCAATATCGCAAATAGGGACAATAGGAAGATAGGTAAGATCTTCCAGCAATCTTCCTATTTAGTTATAAAAAACTGGATTCACTTTACTAGAACCATTGTATTGTTGAACAACATTTCATTCAGCTGCATTCTTCTTCAGGTGTCTGTAACATATCTACTACGGCTATACCTATATACCATACCTACCCACTTACTTTATTACCGACCTACCTGATAGTTAATATTGTATCTTTATGCGGAACAAACGACAATACATTGTTAGAAAGCAAAAAAAGTATCAAAGTATCCGTAGAATAATATAATGTTGATTTTTTTCATGATTTACTAATGGAAGAGTGTAAGGAACGAAAAGATAAGCAGGTTGCATGGTCATAATTTTATGCAAAGTACTTTTGCCTGAACAGACACAGGAAACATTCACAATCACAAAAGACTTCCATTAACTCCCCCAAACTTGGACAACATTTTATTTGCATTAAATTTTACTCCTGCAACCATTCTTAATAAAATGATGCATGCCTAAATCATCTTTGTACTTTGTATTGTAACTATTTTCTTGTATTGTACTTTAAATGACTTCAGATGGACAAACACGTCATTTTAGTGTAAACTTCGCTCATACGGATTTTAGTTGCGTGAATGAAAATGCAACAAGTTTACAGACTAAAAATCTACTTCACTTTTTTATTTTTACCATTTGGTATACCTAAATTGAATTTTTGACAATTGTTATGTATTATGAAAAAATTGATACACCCATTTTTGTTTTTTATATACCTACTACCTACTATGCCTACCCGCATATATTATATACAAGAACAAAGCATACAGGTCAATCTATAAAGGGATCATAGATATAATGAAGATCTAGTTTTATTAGTATGAAATTGCAATTTATTCTTGCATAGTGATGTTTTGCGTTATATTTTTAAATTTCCGCATATGTATTGCCTATTTATTTTGTGTGTAGCATTGCGTTTGTGACAGTTACTTAAAAAATTACACAGCAAAGACCTACATAACACTTGCAGGACACATTATAATATTATAATACCTAACTGAAACTGTATACTTTATATTAGTAAAATACATAGACGCGCGTCTTTGAGTGGATATTTATTTGTTTGTTGTTGTTGTTGTTGCTGTTTCTACTATAAGTCTATACAGTTTGTGTATAATAGAAAAGAAAGAAGACAACACTCATTTTGTTAAATTAGATTAAATGAAATTAGTTATATGTATGAATTTGTTTAGGTGTGGTATGAATATACCTTCTTGCACTTGCATGCATGTACTTGCAACCACCAGCATAATATTTACTACTTGATATGCCACGCACATAGCGTGACACGTTTGTTTCCTAATGTCTCAATATGCCTCGTTTTCTATAATTCAAATTCAAGTTTTCAATTTGGCAAGCCATAATATAAAGTTAACACATGTCCCTGTCTTTTGCTACTCAAGAATAAGAAATAACATATACGTTAAATAGTAATCTCGTTAATCATTTAAAGTGTAAAGGGAATGAATAATAATTACAGGAGTACTGTACCTAGCTTTAGATAGGTGACAATAATATTTGTTTATTGCAGGTTAGACTGTAAGAAATCCGTCCTAACTCACGAAATTTTTATTATGTAATAATCTTAAGTATCTACTAATATATGACAATATTAAATTGAATCAGTTTATTTTGCTCTGCAAACGTATTGATCAAACTTATCAATGATGATTATTTATTATGCTAAATAGGTAATAGTAATAATAATAATAATTAAAATATCTATATTATCTGTATATAAGTGTAAATCATTTCCATACTAATTATACTTAGGTAATTCCACATGAAAATGATTTGAAAGAAATAAATAGCTTTGTGTATTATAATCGGACGAATTAGGTGCATTAAAACATTTTCATCGATTTCTTTAGTCACTTAATTTAGTAACGTTATTATTCCGAAAACTAACGCAAAGACAGTTCCATGCTACGGATGAATCTACAAATGTACTTACATACCTGATACATAAATTCCGATCTATTTCTGTGAGTTCAATGCCTTTGCTTTGCGTAAAAGGTTTCCATTTTGGAGTAAGGCACTTAAGGGCTTTCAATTTTACAGTACTTATTAGAAAAGTGGAACTGAGTGGTAATAAATATATCTAAAGATATTTCTAAAGCTTTTAGGAGAATGAAAGGTTAATCTAAGGAATGTAAATTCCAACTGAAGCTGTCGGTGCTCGCAAGCAGAGTAAAGAGATTAAGAAAGGTGAGACAGGTGTACAAAGTTATGCACAAGTAGTGTATCTTTGATTCTAATTTCTAACTGGTTCATTTAAGTTGAGTATTTGTCAAACTAAATAAATTCGGGGATAAATATTTGTTTATACAGTAATTAAACACTATTATAATATTTTTCACACAACGTGACCACACACATATAGCAATAGTAAATAGATGACTACAGCATAGAAATTAAACTGCGTTACTTACCCTTAATCGCGGGACTTCCATGATTAATTCACTAATTTACGAACTATAATTCACTTGAAAAATCACTTTTAATTACACGAACTGTTCACGATTTAACGAGTTAATAAGCTTCTTCTTCTTCACTCACTTATATATAAGATGTCCTGAAAAAACAAGCGAAATATTTTCCATAATTAATTTTAATTATTTATAATTATTACCTTATTTTATGCAATCATCAATTAATTACTGCACTTCAATTCTGTCAAATGTGATTAAGCTAGTTATGAAAAGACTAGACATAATAAGTATTGACTAATGTATGTTTACCAGCGCGTATATAAGTATGTACCAGAGGCGACAGATGCCCAGATTCCAGAATAAGACTGCAGCCTCCCCATTACAAAATCCTAGATACGCCCTGATGTGATGATTTCCCTTTTTATCTACTAAAATATGAACATTTGTCAACTAAGGGAAAAAAATCCCGCTAAAACAGGGAATTTAAGCACAACGAAGGGAAACTTCCCCCCGTTAGTCAGGAAAATTTCCCTTAGTTGAGAAATTAATGTTCATATTTTAGTAGACTAATTTGGACTACCCAAATTAATTAGACTAAATCTAATTAATTTGGGAAATTTTCCCTTACTGCTTTTTCTGTGGCATGTTTAATTAAAAATAGTCAAATGTGATTGAATTATAAATATGTAGGCATATACTTGTGCAAGTGTAATTAAAAATAGTCAAATTAATTGAACTAAAGAAAAAGTGTAAAGTAAAGTAAAAGTTGTAAAGATATAGGTATATTATAAGGATAAAAGTATTGAGTAATGTATGTTTCATTAAAAATAGTTAAATAATACGATTAAAATAATTGTGTAAAAGCATTACCTACTGTAAATGTAAGTCTATAATGTATATGTATTATGTTTAATAACAAATGCTGTACCTATTTGATGAGTCGGTTTTGAGCCTGAGACTCTTCCTTCTCGTCTTTGTTTCTACTGGAAGCTTATTTTGTGTGTGCGTCTGTTTTGTTCATGCTTCCCAATCTGCACTGTCTCAATTCATATAAATAATTCTCAAGGAAAGCAAAGACTACTGACTGAAAGCACTATTTATTAACTACTATGTGTCTACTCACTCAGTCTACTACCGTACATAGCATTGCACTGTATGTATGGGTAATGCATCTGATGATGAGACTCATCGTTCTTGAGTCAAACAAGCTTCTTACAAATATTCTTATTGTATATATCCACTCAGCTCTTAATGGTAATCAACAGGTGAACTGATATTTTGTACAGGTAGTACCTTTCTACCAAGTGCACCTTTACTCAACCACACATGTAAGTAGATACCTATACATTCCTATGTATAAGAATAATTTGTATACATAGTTATTTGTATAAGTCCAATACACTTTTATTCATGCGAATACTGAATAATACATGGGCCAAGGTAGTTTATAACCTGAGCTTTATTAATAGTGATAGGTATAGGTGAGTAAAAGTGTAAATAAATGCGCAGAGAGAGAGAGGGTTCGTGAAGGTGTGTGTGTTAAGTGTATCTGTAATAATTACAGACTCTTAACATGTGCGTCAATGCATGATATGACTAAAATGTTATGTACAGCTCTGTGCTGTACTATCTGTCTGCTTGTGCATTTAGAGACGAGACAGTGTAATTTAACCAGGAGATTGTATACAAGAGTGGATTACCTACATATTTTGTTTGTGTGAAGACTCATAAATATATTTGAGGTATGTCAAGTGAAGTAACCTTTCATTTCACATAGTGTCAACTCAACAAATAAATTGTTTTGTTTTTTGACCTTTTGAAGTACATGCTCAATAGCTAATATTATAGCTGTGAAAAAATGACATAGGAATAATAAGGCAATTTTTTCGTTGGCTGTATATGCTTATTATTTTACTTAAATCTATGTAGTGCAAAATTGTAATGTATAAAGAGTACAGAACATAATGTGAGTACAATTAAAAGAAGATGGTTAATTAGTGTGTTAGTAGTTTATTCTTTTTAATAGCAACATTTTCAACATTTCTCGTTGGTTGTAGTAATAGTCATGGTATGTGTTTGTATGTATATCATACCTTAGATAAATCAAGCCATTTTATACTGGAGTTTAAGTTTTGTCACGGGATATCACATTTATTTGCTTTTGTTGTCAGTAAACAAGTAAAACCTTTCTAACACAATTTACAATGTAAATTGAAACCTTCTATATAGAGATAAAAAATTCGAAGATCGATTTTTTATTCGGGTAAAATATAAAGAAGGGCCAGAAATACTTAAGTGATAACTGATAACTAACGACTGATATTAATGGCTTCTACTCTTTCTATCTGGAAATACTAATACTGGACTATGTAAAATTTATTCAACCTTTTTACATGCAGCAATGTGCACAAAAGCATCCTATCCTATCCAAAAGTCTCTGTTACATTTTTAATTACTTAATCCTGAAATAATTTGAGGAACAATTATTGTAAGTTGTCAATGAGGCTGGTGGCGGTCGTCAACAAACCGTTCTGAGAAGTTGCTTTGCACTTTGTAAGTAGTATTACGTAATTGATCACACAAGAAGTATGAAAAATTTGTGCATTTTACCCATTAAATTGTAACATGAAACAATAATTATTTACACCACCTATATGCTATCATTTTAACCTTAGCTCAAATGTAATTGTATGTGACTAACTCTGCATTTCACTTATAGATAATATTATAACTACAGTTTGAGAAATACTATACCATTATGAGATTGTTACGTTAGATCTTCATTCGTATCTCTGTATTAAACACAAACCGCAATGCTTTGTCAATATCACGAAATAATAAAAATAAAACTAAATACGGAATTACCGAGACTTAAAAATGCATGTAACCTTATAACAATAATTTTAGAACGTATCCATCCGTTTCCTTTAAGATCTGAACAACATGAACTGAATCACGATGAAAAAATATTAGGTAAATAAGTACAAGTGTATTATGATACTTGTTACAAGCAAAAGTATAATTAAAGTTGTATTATTCATCGTAACGTTATAAGTAAGAGTGAGACAACACATGTAAGTATCCGTATGAATCATCAATGTGGCACGTCAGTAATACTTGGTGTTGCATAACTTTGTGTATTTTCTGTTAAGAGATCAAAATCTCAATAGTATTTGGTTTTCATCAAGTTAATTAAATCACCTTGTGTTGATATGGAAGAATTACTCAGGTAAATGTGAAATGATGGTACAGTCATGCTGTAATGCCTTTCTGGCTAGAATTCCTACGTCAGCACTCGTTTTAAGGTTAATAGTTCACTGTCATCTATCATTACAAAAATTGCGATTTGACCCCATTAGTATACTGTTTGTTTTATTTATACTTCTTATTACATGTCCTCATTTTTTGTATCTGCGTAATCTTTGGAAGAAATCTCTGGACTTATATACTCGCTACTGATGTATACCTATACGCTATAGATATAGATATTTTATTATTACATAGTTAAATAAAACTGAAAGGAAATGCTAAATAAAGATGCAGACTTGCCAAAAGCTTAAGTTGGCAACAAGAAATAATGATTCACTTTCATCAGACAGAGCACGTTAATAGACAGACAATTATTGTTAAACAGAAACTTCTTCGTACAACAGGAAGAAAATGATTTGGATTTTTCTACCTATTACAATCAAAATGAGATATTATTATTGTCATTTACTATATGAACGTTGAGTTTTTCTTTATACCTATAGGTATTTCAAATAAATACGTGTAAAATAAATTTACAAATTTTATTATGAGCTTTAGGTAGCAATTCATAAAGATGTGTAATTGATGATTAATTCAACGAACAATAAGAAGAAACGTGTTGTATAATAATTGCAAATTATGTCATCACCAAGATGAAAGTAGTAATAATTAATTAAGAATTTATATTTACAAGAATAGTGACAAAAGATTATAGAAACGTCCCAAGTATTATGTTTATTAATATGCTAATCATTTAGACACACTTGATTACAAAGGTAGAGTTGTGCAAATTAGATTTATGGTCTCTGTAATAATTGTGGTCAGTAATATTATAGGTATAGGTAAACGTAATAGCATTAATGTTGCTAACTACTTACTGATACTGAATAAGCTGCAAATAAATTGCCTGAGAGAGTTGCACTTTTTTAAAGACAGACACAGGTAATTCTCAATGATAAGTTTTGTGTTTTTATGAAAATAACCTTCAATAAATTCAATAATTTCCCTCAAAATGTTTATTTCATGAATAAAGTTACTTAACTAAAAACTAATGTCTCAAGCAAATAATATGATTTAATTTCAAAATCTTTGCATAGTAGAGCATTGTCCTCATCTCAGTGTTGATACCTTGTACAATACATTGTAAACATGTTTACTAACAATTTACTTACTATTAAAATAAAATAAGTAGTAATAATGATGTACTAGGCAAGGCATATAAAGATACGCTATGGACATAAAAAATGGAACGACCGTAGATTAATAAAACTTGACCTTGACGAATAAAAAGTATAAGCAACATAATATTATACACTTTACTTTAATCAGCAACCTTTATGGGACAGTAGAAATAAAGTTGCCTTACAACTTTGTACGTTGAAAGTGTAATGCGTTGCTTGTAGGGTTGTACCTGTACGAAAATCCACGTTCACTTACCAAATCCCTATTACAATTAATTTGTTTACACGAATAATAATAATATGCCAAACATTCTGAATAAAATTAAAGAAATGAGAGCAGTAGAGAGATAGGTAGGAGTAGGATACAAAGCTAAAGATTATTTTTGTGCATTGTGTACATGCAATTTATTAAACATAATTCAATTCGTTATAAATCAGTTAAGAACGTAAGATTCGTTAACAATGTAATGGTAATAATAGGTTTGGTATTTTGGTATGCGTACTGTATGCATGTACATACAGATTTAAGTGTCATTAATTTACCCTGTACATTTGTTAACAGCAGTTGAGTCAAGGGGCACAACCGGAAGTCGTTGACCATTTCATTGTTCTTATACCTACAATGTTATATGAATGCATGTACTTAAGATTTGTTGTTCGTCAATGATAATTTTGATAATTAGTTACATGATGATGAAAATAATGATATTATATTGAACGCATAAGAATGTGGAGACAGTGACAACAAGATATTTTCAGCTTCTTTTGTTTACGTCAGATTGCAACCTGGGCGGTCAAGTTAATCCCAAATCTCTTTACTATACGAATAATAATTAAATTTATCGCGATTATTGTGAAGTCTTTCTTTTTGACCAACAATTTCATATCTTTCTTGGTTATGAGTATGAATTATCATTCCCCAATTATTAATTAAGAAAAGGAAGTTTGCATCACAATTACTCAGACAAAAATAATCAACACCAATTAATTTAAGACCTGTAAAAGGAATTGAATCATGATTTATTACAATACATACATGGGGTAAAATGATTTATTAATAGTATGCCAGGATTATAATAATATTGAAAAGATTTCATGCAGTTGAATGTTTGTCTAAATGTGATATTGATATAGTATAGTACTGAAGTAAACGAATTGCTACACAAACTACACATGTATTATTTGGTTCATTTCATTAAGTTAATTAACTCACAGTGTAATTACAAGGAAAAATATGTACGAACAAAACAATTTCCTTCTAGATGATTATTATGCGATTTATCTGTATCCAATATTTTATGTCCATTAGGTCTAGGTTTTTTCAGGACATAGATTTATTTTATCTTTATCCCGGTATTACATCAAAACTTGAACTTGAGCATCAAAACTTGAAAAAAGTAAAATTAATATGTTTTCTGCCACTTGGTTAACATTTCCCACGATTGCTGCTCATGACGTCTGTACGTTAGTTTACAGGAGCTCAAAATCCTCTCACTCATAATATCTATATTCTATATCTGTACTCATGATGTATTTAATTACGTACGCGAAACCGCGTAGTTGGGCTGGGAAAAATATTCCCGGTGATCGTTTTCATTTTTTAGTTCTTGAAATAATGTAGTATTGATGAGCGATTTTATTGCATTCTTATTTTCTTATCAGAATCTTAAGACTTCATTCATCACAATAACAATCTTTATCGCTTTGGAGTTCTGTCTTTATGTCTTTATTAAGTTCTAACAAAATATATTCTCATCTAATAAGTTCTTGATTTTCCTTCCTGCATACCTTAAGGATTCCAATTTGTTACAGCGGATTGCGGAATTAAGTACACCACAGCCTGTTTATAATTAAATCACTGCTGCATTAATTGGTAAAATGGATTGTTTTCCTTAAGAAATTCACAGAGGAAAAGAAAATACAGTAAGACTGTAAAATACTATTGCCATAATGTAATTTCAGCTTTACAAAGATACACTTTTGTATAGAATACAACAACATAACTAGCAAAGTACCTACAGTACATAGGCATGCATAAACGCAAGCATAAAAAGCATTTATTACCAGCTAGGAATGCCTTCCTTGACCGTCTTTGTAAATTAACTACAGATAACTGATGTCCGTTTCAACTTTATAGTTGATCAGTCTGATTGAATAAAAAAGTTGAAACGGGCACGGGGCACCAAGGTCATTTTTGAAAATTAGTGACCTAATTAATTATTTCCTAATTTCTGAGTAAATTTGAAGAGTAAAGTCCATGAAAGCATTGAGGAAAATGTCCCTCAGACAAAATAAGAAACATTTGGTACTTATACCATAATTTACTTGAATTTTGTAGTAGTTTAGTATGTAAAACCAATAGAATGTTTTCGACCTCTTTTTCGCACCCACAGAAAACTGACCTAAAATTTTTGTGACAAAAAATATTTTCATTACATTCTGTACCCATTTTGCTTTTAACGTGGCCCTAAACGGTCCCTAAAAGAGAGTCGTCCAGCTTTTAATAAGAATTGGAATAGCAACTGCGTGTAGTTTTATAGATATGCAGCTTTGGTAAGGCAAAAAGTAAAAAAGAATAGATTGGACAATTTCAACTTTTACAGCAATTGGTTAATATAATTAATAAAACGATTATAATTAATCGAAATTAAATGTCTTTCTGTTACTTACAAGTATCTATGTAGTTATTTCTTGATTTGACAATATTCTGTAAGTTACCTTATGGTTAGGTATTTTGATTAATAAATTAATTGCTTATTACACCTACACAGGGCACCCAAAATATGTCAAAGATGCACAAGCATGTAAAGATGGTAAACATGATAGAAAGAAAGCTCTTTGAATGCATGATAATAGCCTTAAATAAATATATAATATATAGAATGATGAAGGTGGAAACAAACTGTCATTCCCCTTCCTCCCTTTTGATTGTGCACTATCGGAGTTTAATCTTGTTTACTACTCACACCAAGAAGAGTAATCATCTTAACCATAGCTCCCTCACTCGAGTTCGCCCTGTCTTAACTGACACCTTGAAGCTTATTAAACCTTTGTAAAGCTTTTCATGTAGGAGATACTTGTAATGTTGTAATTTGACAGACTTATTTATGCACTGCTATTTACTTACGCAGATAAGTCGTATTAACGGATATAGGGATATAGACTCACCAGGCTT
>JABASD010001798.1:0-34292 GCA_019776165.1 Pogonognathellus flavescens
TAAACTTACATACAAAATTTCAGCATTAAATACCAAGTACTTCTCAAAATATTAGCTTTTTCCCAACCGAGGCATTTTCCCAACCGAGGTGAGTCTCCCCTAAAGTAATAGCTATAAGGGAACCAGAAACATTTTATTACTGATACATCATATGCATTCAATATAAGCTTTAAATCTTACTTCAAAAATCTTAAGATTTATCAGAACACGAGAAAAAAGGGTTTCATTTCCCATTCAATTTCATTTCCTAACATCTTTTTACGTGCGCCTTATTTCATCTGGCTATTCAATTTTCAATCAAAGAAGCGATAACGATGCTTGACCGATAATAAAATGCTACTTTTAGGTACGTCAGTTAATAAACAAAGAATACATTCATACAGTGTCTTCTGTTTTGTATTAACACTCAACATTATAATCTTTGTCTGACAAAATGATTTTGCTTTAAGAGTAAATGTAGGTTTCCTGTTGCAAGTGTCCACTTTCTTACGCTGAGAATATTAGAAGCATCGTATCACAATTTAAATTGACAGATTTACAATTAATGGGATTGTTCGCCCTGACTCGCAGTCTGTGATTTTATTATGAAATTATGATTGTATGACAAATGCGGTATGGATCAATGTTTTAGATTCTTGTTTAGGTACACATTATCAAGTCCCTAGTAAAAGTAATCAAAATATGCGATGATAAATTTTCGTGTGACTAAAGTTAAGTTCACCTTCCCACACTTTTTGTGCCAAGAAAATCAGACATATCGTACTCAACTCATTAGGTAATTGGCCTGGAGTTGCTGATTCATTTCATTTTCACAAGAAGGACGAAGACATTCCAGAAGCCTGCGATACGATACACATTAACAATTTAACATTTGCTTTTTGGCATGTGAACTAACTGTGTATGATACCCTTTATCTTTGTAGTCATTTTAATTGATTGCACTGTCAATTATATCATGTCATTTGAGCTCTGTTTTAAATTATCTCCCAGTATAACTATCACAGCTGTGACCATACAAATCGAAGTTGCAGCTGGGATTTTATTGATGTTGTAGTTAGTTATATAAACGTAATCTAAATTATTAGATTCTTCTCTTGCATTTTATTACTACTCTACTAATGCGTGTATGCCTCAAGCATCATGTTTCCCATTTCTCTTCGCTTCTTTCAGTTTGTTTAATTTCCCATTTTTCTTTTTTTCTGGCAGGTGCATGCTCTACGAGTCAATTTCAGTGTGACACAGGACAATGTATCCCAGCCAGTTGGAAATGCGATTTTGAATTTGATTGTCAAGATGGTTCCGATGAGTCTAGTCCAACATGTCCAGGTAAGACCTTCTACTAGTATACAATCTCGCTTATATACGTTTGTAGTTTATTTTTAAAAACTTCATGCTTTCTATGTATTATTTACATTCGCATTCTTTGATGCCTTCATATAAAGTAGAGTGTCACATGTACAAATACTCCATACTACATACTATAGCACAAAATGTTGTGCTGCACAATAAACCAAGCCCTTATGTATAAATTCTTCGAAATATGTCGTGGTAGACCCATCGGCTAAATATGTAAGTAAACATATTATTTACTATATATAAAATACTGCAATATGTTAACGATACTATATTTACACTGTTATACTTTCTGACACGGCGCTATTCGAGCATGCATTCAGTGAGCCTGGTCTTTACGATAAAGTCAAGTGACCAAACAGATTCCTTTTAGATTGAGATGGGATTGGAAAAGAAACTACAATGTTGCTACATGCTTCCCCCGTCTTGTACCAGAATTTTTGAGTAAGTCGAAGGCAAGGACACACAGTCCTATCGTATAATATGTACTGCGAGAGAGAGCAAGGCGTGTGCGGAGGTTGAAACTGTGTGTGTACAGACTGTACTACTACTACAAGTACAACTAGTGCAAATACCTTTGTATATACAATATATATGGAAGAGCAGATCGGCGGAATTGATCCGTTTGTCCGAGGGCACTGGAAATTGCATATAGACTATAGACCGAATACCAAAGTAAAAGCTTCCTATAGTATAACTAGATATATTGAATACTGCAGTTCAACGCGTTATACAATGGCACCATGGCACAACCAGCAGTCCTGGAAAGCGAGAAAACTCAAATTCTCATTCTTCGAAATGGAGAATTCTTAAGAAATACTAGAAAAGTGAAAATAAAGTAAAGAATACTATCACAAGTATGTACACACTACTAGTTACATAGTATGCTCCACCATGGTGCACATACACAGGAATGTAATGTAATGTCAGATGAGTCAAGGAAAGACAGACAGCTAAAAACTGCATACCCACATATATACATTCTAGCGGAAGAGCTAACTATATACCTAACTACTTTATAGACATTGCATAAGTACATACATTGCAAATAACGTATAAATGGTTTGAATTCAACTCATACATGGAAACTGGAGAAAAACATATTACGTAGACGGAATAAACACATACAGGCTACTGTTTGACTATTTTAGTATATATAATAATATTGCACAAGTAGTTTTCATACTGAACTGACTACTAAGTCCACGTACCTCCTTCCTACTTACTGCACTACAGATACATATCCACTTCCACTGGTACATCCACAAATACGGTTATGTACAGAGAGAGAGAGAGAGAGAGCACTGACTAGCAGTTGACCTATTTCTCGTGTGCGCATCTCACTCAATCTCTTTCAATTCTTATCACTCCTTTCGTTTCCCTCCATGACTTCTTGATCTCTTTTGTAGTCGTAGCGTAGTTTGTTTGATAGTCTACAGCAACCCCGACTTAAGTCCACAATACTATTAGAACCGAATATTCGTGGACGAACAGCCGGGCGAAAACAGTCGTGGCAGTAACAATTCCTGAAAGTTAAGTAGTAGAGTTGCCATGTACAAGAGAAGGAGTAGAAGAGCTACCTCATCGTCTCATTCAATGAGGTATGTATAGCAAAGCAACATATCACTCGACCTGTCGTATGTATGGTGAGCAACGTGCAGCGGAAAAAGGAAACGAATGGAAAGCCTTCTTATTATTTGCCGTCATATGGATTTCCTTTCGCTCACTTACTCGACATGCACTCATGATCATCAGCAAATGTTCAAAGCAACACAACAGCAAACAAATACTTACTCAGAAATTCTATCACAGCAAGAATACTTTCGGTGCAAATTGAGTATTAGCATTGTATTGTATTTTCTGTGAACATATTGTATATTATGTTATATATTGTGTTATGTAAATAATACATATTTTATATCAAAGAAGTTCATTTTAACAAGCAATTCTTTAGAAATATACTGGCTCAGGGATAAGTTTTTGTTACTTTTCTTTACTTTGCTACATTTTATTTTTACAAATAATGTTAAGCACAGGATTTTCTCAGTTTGTAGATATTTTATCTCAGGTGAAGGCTTCGACAGTTGTAGTACTTCTACTATACAGTTGTGAAGACTTCTACAGTTCTACGGTTGTACTATTTATATATATATATACATTGTAGTATAGTAGCACATAGATAGGATGGGTAAGTAGGAAAAAGACGTGTGCGTTTGTGTGGAATAGATCTGAGATCTAAATTGATCAGGATCTTTTCATGTATTGTTGGTTGTAGACTGGCAGTCTGTCTGTAACTTTTGTTTGCGTATAGATGTTCATAAGGCTGAGAGAAGGAAGAAAAGATCCAATTTAAATAATAGAGCAAAGAATCTCAGCAAAGAATGGGATGTTGACGTTGAATGTTCCAGTGAGAACTAGAGTGACCATGAATGTTGTATTGAATTGAATTGAAGCAGTAAGGTCTGTTGTATCTAACTGTTCTTCCATCTCACTTTTACTGCATCTCTCTAGAGTCACAGCCTAGATTGAATTTCTTTCAGGAGAGCAACGGAGAACTTCTCCAGTCCGTATTGTGTTACAGGTGAATTCTGCTTTTATTTATTTAATTGAGCAAGGTTGACTTTGACAGCAGGCATAATCGATGTTCTTGTAACTTTACTACTATATAGAGTATCATTCAAGAAGGTCAACATGCATCCACTTTCATTTTGGGGGATTCCTATAATGTAAAACTACATTGATCGTTGCACTGCACGTGCATTACATAAAGCAATTAAGTATTTCACGTAGAATTTTCAACCGTATCACATCTTATTTCAAGCTAAAAGTTGTGTGCAGCAACTGCGGGAGTAATTTTCTTCCTAATGCAAGACAAAATTAGTGCTTTAGATTTTTGTTTTGTATACAAACAGTAGTAGGGTAAAGTACAAAGTATGGAAGTGACATAGACGAGAAACGAAGCTGACGAGGAACATTAAACATAAGGGGAACGAAGGTGCCTTCTCTAATGACTCTCTCTGGTTATTATAATTGCTTAGGAACTAGGGGGAAATCCACTCTGTGGGAATCTTTCGCCAAAAACTCTTAAACTAATTAAGCAAATGGTCGGCCAGGGCAAAAACAGTTTTCTGAGCCGAATGTTTATGTGTACAGTTGTAGCTTGCAGCGTGTGTCTAAGAATTCCTTAATCTGACAAAGAGACCATATACAATACAGTAAGTGCCTATCATTTACCACGTGAAAGTATGCAATGGCTCTACCAACAATTACTTAGTTGCTAACTGACACTATATTTTTGCACTCCCACTACTACTCTACTTATATAACCGTATCTTTGTGTCTATGTGAGTGTATCTAAAGATAAGACTGTATTTTCTTGAGTGTGCAAGTTGGTTGTATCTATATTATATATGTGTACTTACTGGTTTGGTATATGACGTTGTTTTTCTTTTTGTTTGTAGTGTTACTGCAATTAGTCTTTGTTTCCATTAGAGTAGTATTAGCAGTGAACTTTTTAGGTTTTTGAGTCTTGTCTTGCATCACATCAAGGAAATTGAATTGAAAAAGAATGGTGAAAGTAGTGAATGGTGACATGAGATAATGCAAATACAAACAATGGCCCCAGACTTGTTGAAAGGAAGGAAGGAAGGAAAGAGAAGACTTGTTTCAAATTTTAGTCGCCTTTATATATTATACCATGCACATTGTGTTGTGTTTCATAAGTATACACATAGCTTTGTGGATTCGTATCTCTTCTAATGCAACGGAATGCTGAGCTGTCCTTTTGTTTTGTGAGGAATAGGCATCCAATGACTATAAATGTGTATATTTCGGTGTATACATATTCTGCGTGAGTTCCCGAAGAATGCGCTGGAACTGGAAAGTACGACGACGTAGGTACTGGTACTGTGTCGTAGCATGATGGTTATAAAAAGGCAAGAAATGAATGGATATGGATGAGACAAGATTTGTAAAGGAGATGAGATGAGATGGAAAGAAACCACCAAACAAGAGTCGGCTCTGCCTCGTAAATCAAGTCCGATTGGGTTTGTTTTGTCTCGCGTGGAGAATTTATGCCAACTCTGCACAAGAGAAATTATCTCTGCATTGCATCTAACACGTTCTTTTTCCACCTTTTCCCTCTATAGCTGTTTAAGTGCTCTTTTTGAATTGAAAACTTTAGCTTGAGTAGTTGAGGCTTTTTCTCCGTAGATAAGAAATATTCTTGTCTGTTCTACCACATATATAACCCATTATCCATTTCTGAGAGAAAGAACCCAGTCCTTTAGTCTCTTCCTATTACCTAATACAATAATATCTGTTTTACTGTCTTCGCCTCTGCTCTAATGGCAAAACTAGAAATATATGTATACAGTTCTATAATATCATCCTAGTTCCATTTCCACTTCTACTGCACAGCATTTACCCTTTTAGCGTTAGGAATAAACGAGGTATTTGTAATTCTAATTCTAATTCGAAATTCTTAGCAGAGTCACTCCTTAATTTCTCAGTAACTCTTTCTTAATTCCCAAATATCTGCGTAGTGTATAATATGCATCCTTGTAAATCCTAATCCTTAGAACATCTAGGTATACGTAGTTGTATATTCTAAATGCTTGTTGGTAGTACAAGGAGTACACTACTGCAGAATCTAATCTAAGAGTTTAATGTCCAACATTTTACTTGGACTTGACTCACAGCCATTATATTACATTACGAAGAAGAAATTAGAATCCGGAACGACCGATTCCATTTAGCTAAGTCTCACAGTTCAAATTCCCTCTGTCGCCATCGCCAGCCTTACAAAATTACAAATGAGAATTTCTGGTGTGGACACGAAAGATGCAATACGACACTGCACTTACTTCAGGCAAAGAATTGGCGTATATTAATTACACATGAATAAACATACACTTTAAATACGTAAAATACATTTATGAGCTCTATATGTGCATATACTATGTAACAATTTCACATTCCAAAATCGTGTGTTAGTTCTATAGTACCTATATGTGAGCAAATGTGTTTTGTTATCAAGTTTTGGATTTTAATGGCTGTTACAAAGATACCTACGTGCGATGAAATATTTAATACTGACAGCACAATACAATTCTTGGGTGTATGTATCCTGAGAACCAAACCTGGACGTGACATTTGTTTTATGTCCGTACACAAATGATACTAGCAGGAAATTGTAATATTATGTTCTGGTATAGTGATGGCATAAGATAAGTTTACAAAATCATGTCGTTGACTTCTACACAGCCCTACTGGAGAACTTGTCGTTGTCTTGTCTTCCAGGTCTCCGACTATAATAAATAATAATTGCAATTTCGTCACGAACTCACAACTACTCCTTACAACTGACTGTCATGACTGGCTCATCAAAAGACATGCAATGCAAATGACTCACTCAGTCTTAGTCTATTTGACATTTTGATATCTCATTTAGTCCTCGAGCTAATTCCACTGTTGATCTTATTACGCAGCACACACAGTACACTTCCTTGAAACATTTAATAATAGCAAAGTCGATTAAGATCCCACGGAAGCAGTAAATCAAGGAAAGAAATTACATTTTCATCTGCTATTTCCATTCGAGCATTTCTTCAACGAATAACGGTGTACCTATACATGACTCGACCTTTAAACAAATGTAATTATTTGCACTTCCTCCTAATAACATTTACATTTCATCTGCTGACATTTGGATAAATTTATCCGTTCACCCACACAATAACACACTTTTCCAAATTTATACCCTGTAGTAGTCTGTTCATGCCTCAATTCCCAATACGTCATTTTATTCTCCTTATATATATATATAGATTTCTTTTTCAACGTGTAAAGGAATTTAGGTACCTATAACTCTACTCACAGTCACACTGTGAACGTCAACAACATTAAAAACACGACAGATGCATGTGTTACTTACGAAATCAATTTTTGCACAAAGCAAAAATATTCTGGCACAAAGAATATATTTTTCGTGTGTTTGTGACACATTTTTAGGTAAATGCGAATTGTACGAGTTGCCTGAATCCCCCACGTACGAATTTATGTTCATGCAATGACTTTTACTGTCACTGTCAAGTCAACTCTGATTGTGTGACTTAACTCGCCCGCCTGTGTGTGCTGTGATGGTGGAAAATTTCATTACGGAGAATGTAAAGGAATCTTGCGTTACATTTGCGTGTCCTTTATATAAACGAAAATGGGCTGAATGAAATGAGTACATTCACCACAAGGGCCCACTAACATTCACAGAGTTTTCTCTAAACGGTATCTTTATACCAGAGAAGGTTTTGTACAAAGAAGAAAACTGTTTGCCACTTACCTACATTCAACATTTTCAGTTGACACACTCTCCATTCCTCGAGAACCTCTTCATCACCGTCCTCATCAATTTTTCACGAACAGCTTGACACTTTTGCAAGACACGATTTACTAAAAATTCACTTACGACGTATTTCACCAACTTACTTGACATTATCTTAGATTCTTTTATGTGAACTCCGGATTCTAAGTAAAGTTATACTCTCCTTGTATCTTCTTCATTCCAAAGAGGATCTCACCGACGAAAAACTCAAGGACAAGTGCAAAAGAAGTAGGTGGTTAAAACAGTACGGTATGACGGAAACGGAATGAAATTAATAAACTATTACATTACAAATGAAAATATTTGCTTGATATCGCTATCTTCAGTCTTGTGTTGATGATTTTCGGTTCAATATTTAAATAAGATGCTGCTAAAAAGTGTACATAGAAACACTCCAGAGGAGTTCCGGGAAAGAGTTAATGGAAACCAAACAGAAGGCTTTTAATACTAGGCAGGTTTCACAATTACTTCTTTGAAAATTGCGTATGTCAACATTGACAGAGTGAAAGGGAGAAAATGGCAAAAGAAAATGGGAGAGAACATCAGAATTAAACAGAAGAGAAAGATAATAAAAGCAAAGAAAGGGCAAAACAAAGAAAGTCACAGTCGCATCTCTGAAGATCACAAATAGTTCTACGTCAAAGAAACCATCCGTCCACAGTACAGGCTGGCTTTTCCAGCAGCATAACTACCATAAACAGTTTTAAGTCTTCTTATCGCATTAAGATTTGAATCTTTCATGTCAGCATGGTGCAACGAAAGAAAAGCATCCGCAAATTTCACCAAGAGTTTACACTATTCGCTTCTAACTCAATTTCCATAGAGGAGTGCACTCATCTTCACAGACTAAGCTTCATCTTTCCCTACTCTCTTTCTCTATTTTCATTTTCCGCCCTTGTTGCTAAAGTTAAAGAGAAAAACTAAATGAGAATCAGCATGCAAGGAATTATATAAACCGGGGAGTGATGCACAATTGCCTGACTTGCTTATTTTCATAGGAGTACTATAGTAGAAGCATGTGAAGTGTATACGGATATTCCTATTGTAGCATATAGATAACTCAAAACTCAAGTCAAGACAACTGAAGTTAATACTGTAAAGTTATTAGTAGTCATAAGGTTCCTCGGCAGATAATTGCAGTGTAGTGAAGTGAAGAGCCAAAGCAAAAAGCATTTCCATTTTGGTTTTCCACATCGACTCGGCTACTTCTACAACTCCACCGTTTCATTTCCCTTGTGAAACTCTTCTTGTTATACACATACTTAGTTTTCATTTCTCCCTATAATATGAGATGAGTCAGTTCTGGCTTCTTATAAGTTATATACAATGTTTCTCGAGCAACCAAAGTGCTATTACAGGTTGGTCATAGCGGAATATTTGGACTAAAAAATTGAAGCCAAAATTCAAAAACTGGCGAATGTCCTCCAAAATATTGAATTGGAGGACGTTTGGAGGACAAGTTGGAAAATTCGAAATATTGCGATACGACCAACCTGTAATAGCACTTTCGTTGCTCTAGCAACATTGGTTATATAGGTATAAAATACACACTGCTTATAAAATATGGGATTAGACACTTGGAGGAACATAATAATATACACAGAGTATGTACCTACGTACGTCATTGAAAGGTATATATGAATATAGAACTTTCTCAGACTTTTCACAAAAGTATAGGCAAGGGATGAATGAATTATGGGACTGTGGGAAATTCATCCTTTCATCTCCATCTTTGCTTAGCATCTTGTAGAGCAGTATTGTAGATTTACTTTCATTCCAGATGAGTTTCTCCGTTCTCCTATATTATTCTTCATTTCGGAACTAGATACCTATGCATTTTGTAGAAAAGAACGCAGGACTACGACAACACAATACAAAGAGATACTAGACCTGACAGCTTTGGAAAAGTCCCGTTCAAAATCTTTTGAGATCTAAATTACTGATTTTCATATACATACTGTATATACTAGTGATGCTTCATTTCGTGTTTTATTACGCTCTTTTTAACTTCGCTCGAGTAAGTCGATGCTCATCTTTACGGTTACACTGTCCTGACTCCAATTATATTTTACATAGGTCCAGGCAAGATGTCTTGTGCTGTATAATTATTTTTAACGATTAGAACCTCACAATGTGTGTACTAACGAGCATTCTGTATGTGAGGGTTATTTATCTGCACTTACTGTCGTACATTCTGTATGTTTTAAATATTAGTAATTTCGATTAACATGTAAGAAGTTTACTGTTAACCTTATAATGTTATTATGCACAGATAGAGAATTATCTTTACCACTATCCCTGTAAAAAACACTTTTTAAAGAATTATGCTGGGTGCACTGTGCATTGTATACACACTTCCTCAACAATTATTTTGTCGTGTATTTATGCATTACAGTTTATGTTGTTTATGAATATTGCCTCATAGTGTGTGTAATAGGGGTAATAATAATATAATTGTAATAGTCTTGTCTAAAGTCAAACATTACAACACTAATAGAGCATGGAAGATAGGGTAGTATAGCCTGGTCGCATTTAATCGCTTTGTAAACTGTAACTATCTACTTACATTCTGTAGCCACCCATAACATGGCCCGTAAACGCTTTTGGGTTATTATTTTGTGTCATAGTAAGTATAAAATACGCGGATATAGGTACTATATCATTATACATAGATGCAAACAGAAAACACAATGTAGTAGATGTCTGGAGACTTGATCAAGAGACTCTGAGAGAGAATAAAATTAATGGTCTCACTACGTTGGATGTACAATGATTTAAAATGAGCCATTCTGTATAGTAGCTGCTGCACTGACATGATGTCTTTGTGCTACTTAAATTTATTTCTTATTAAGCGCAATTCTTTATATACAGATCTTTGTGTGTCTTAAAGGATGACAGTCTCGATAACCTCTGTAATCAACTAATTCACTTATCTGTCTTACTATTTAGAGTAATTTCGGCTATTGACATGAACTTCGAACATGACTAAGTCATCTTTACCACAGTCTCCAATCTTCTTGACGACTTAAAGGCAGATCACAACCAAAAAAAAGGTATCATGTCCATAAACTGGAGCATTTAGTAATTCCTATCTATCATTCTCAGCATTGGGTAGTATTTTCTTACTGTAAAATGTACAATATGTAATATTACTCGATATAGTTATACTGGAAGGTTGTAGTAATATCTCGTGCGTAAGTAAACACAATGTTCAGACATATCCAGAACACCACGTCAAGACTTCCTTCCACTCCACATACTTCGTTTTGACTGTGTGTAGTTGAGAATAACTGCTGCGGATATAAGTTAAGTTAATGTTATTACGACCGACGTGCTTAGGGATGTGCGAATGGTTAGCAGTGGCAATGTTATTATATATTATGTTATGCTAGGACTAACTTGGTGGCTTTTCTATGGCTTTTTTGGCTCCTAGGGATAATCAAATTAAATAGCCTACTATTTTCTACGAGCTGATTCTATGAGATGTCATGTACACTGTTGAATTCCATAGTTCCGTATGATGAACTGCCTCATATATGCACTATATATAGATGTTTCTCCTAGACTGGCCTTCACAAAACCAAATAGTCAAAATAGAAGGCAAGTCAAGGGCCATTTCCATCGTCAACGTAATTGTGTTGTACTTTGGTTACTTGCTTTACTCTAAAGTAAGTCATGGATAGAGTGGTAGAAGTGTGTAGTTTGAATCTATGTGGCTGTAACGGAATGATATACATGAAATCGCTACCTAAATGTCTTCTTGCTGTACCCAAAGGAGTCATTTTGGTGAAATGAAAGCACACAGAGAAATCTTTGCCCTACGACAAATACTTACTTTGTTTCTGCCATATCATACACCGAAATGGAAACGACGAGGGCCCTTCCACGCTCCAGTAGACTCGTCTGTCGCCACAATACCTAAAGCTTTCTTAACAATCCCACAATTTGCACCAGTAGATCTATGCAGTCTGGTATTACTATACCAGTATATATGCTAACCATACATACATACATTACACAAATATAATAATAATATTACTTAAGTACAATTAGTGTAGTTTTGGCATGATGCTGCGGTTTTAGTATTGTGACCACCACCTCCGGCAAGTTGGTTATCGCTTCGTCATGTCATAATGTATTTACGCTACACTTAAGTGCCACAATTTTGCATTTGTGTATACTTAAGTTCTCAGTATTAGGTAGAAGTTACAGACACATGACTGGAAAATATTATTCTGTCACGATACAATTCAACTTGAAGGCAAAGAGAATTGGAGCAACTAACGCTTGGAAATACCTCGAGGTCAAATACAAGACCAAATGTCATAGAGAATGGAAAATTAGATTGGATTTTGCATTTACGGTTATGTCAAGTCAAGTATTCTGGAATTTACTCTTCAAGACGAGAGAAATGTGTATTTCAGTCAGAACACAATGAATTCGGCACAAGCTCAACCTTGCAATACTGGAGAATAATTTCCAGCTATTGATGATGATACAGCTATGGAATGCCAAATGACACAAAGCAACGAAACTTTATGCCTGTACACGAAATTTGTACATCAGTAATGTATTAGTAGTATTGCATATAGAAAACAGAAGTATGTAGTAGTAGCTGTCTGTCAGTTGAGTAACTTTGAATGTACTGCAGAATCTCTATAGATCTTGGCACACTTTCTCACTCTTCTCTTTGTATATATTTATCATATTGCGCATATAAGGAATCTCTCTGAAGGTGTAGGTTATGCTTCATACCGCTCCAGTTGGTTTACTTTGTAGGAAATGTGTAAGTAAACGCTGACATCCCATAAGCTCTTAGTGAATGACTGTTTCTATATTTATTAAATACTACTGGCATTAATAGTGGCATGTTGATAGTGACTGGCAAAGACGACATGACATTCCTACGACACAAGTGCTAAAGAGCGGATGTAGTAATTTAGATAATCTTGTTGAGTGTTGCTTTGCTGTTGTGTTTCTGTTGTGTAATGTTAAGTAATTTAATGTTAGTCTTGGATTATGCGGTGAGGAATGCTACTGTATTGAGTAGTTATGCGACTTTAAGTGGTTAGTTAAGTGTAGTCAACATAGTTGTTTGGTTTTGTGACGAACTTGCTTTCTATTATACGATGGTATATACATTTAGAAGTACTATATACTTAGGCAAGCTTGTTTTGTTTCTACTGTCTTGTCGGGAAACATACAAAGTGAACTTGTTTGATTGGTTTGTTTGTTGAACAAGATCGGACGGTCGGGATGGCACTTTGTATGGATGTCATCAATGAATCACTTGAACGATGCCATAATCTACTCAATATCTATACACACCATAACACAAACCACCACACGCGCATGGAAATGCATCTACTTGTTGTAAACAAAGCGACAAAGGAATTCGGTATCATTGTCACGAGTGCACACAGGCACAAGTCTAGTAATGTCGTTGTTTTTGAACGAACCATGGTATATCTGTAGTAGTTCGGGAAAACAACTGAAATGTGATACTGTATAGGGTTTGACGCATACACCTATCTGTACAACACTACTGCCAAGATTTGGGATTCAACTGAATGAATATTTATACCACAACATGTGTGGGGTGCATGGGTTAACAGTTAACACATGTAATATGTATTTCACTGGACTAATATTATGTATGTGTGATATTGAACTCATTAGGAAAGGTTTGGCAAGGAGAGAAACTGTGTTAGTGTTCAGTTCGTCAGTCGTTGATTTTAGGCTTGGGGTTCTTTGTATGCGTATTTATTATTATGTTAGTTGGTTTGTACGTGCGGTAGTTGTTTTGTAACTAGACTAGTTTTGTTACATACAACGCAAAGTTTTGCTTGTTAGGCAAGTGCGTGTGTCGTAGTATTTAAAACATAGTTGCAACCTCGGATGTTTTTCGTATAGTTAAGTACATAATGAAAGAACTATGTATGTCTTGCGTATTTACATTGAAAGCATTATTGTAATGTAATGAACACTATAGAACGCACTGCTTGTTATTTTGTGAGCTGCTATGTTTTGTAAGTATGTTTTGTTCGGCAGGTTTATTGCGTCAAGTTGTATTAAATTCTCAACTTCATCTCAGCTCCAGTTTTCATTCACTTCGTCCAGTTAACGTCTCTAGAGTAATGATGAGAGAGAGAGAGAGAGAGTTTGAATAGATACACTTCAGAATAGCTCTTGTACACATACCTCGATGTGTTTTCGAAATTGTTCCAAGTATCTTTCTCAAACTACGCGTATGCAATGCATAAACAAAGATAACACAACAACGCATGCAATGTGTACTCAAATATTATACAGTATAGTAAATACATTTATTTTATGTTAGGCAGATTAGGTATATGAGCCATGCCGCTATCACACGTCACGTTACACATGTGTACATTCATCTACCTATGTATTTCATATCACATATTATGTAACAACTTATATTTACTTTCTTCTCCACATACGCATTCCTGTGTATCTAGGTGAATTATGTTTACAGCCTTGTCTTTGTTATCTGGGAGTTTTGTGCAGCATGTAATGAAATGTAGATAGGTATAGGCTAGGTAAGTATTTTATGTAGATTCATATGTATGGGGAATAACTTAACATACTCGTGTTTAAATAGATTTGTGTAGGAACTATATTCATGATACACTATGGGAATATGTGTGGGTTTGTTTGTAGAGTAGAGATGAAGGAGACAGAAATAGTTTCTCTACCGGATTTACTAACAAGGTACTAAATAGTAACAGTGAGTTGTTGAGCAAGTCAAAAAGTATGGACTATGTATAAAGTATAAAAGGAATATCAAATTGATATGAATAATATAGTAGTGCTGTGATAGGTGAATCTTACAGAGTTTTGCTGAAATGTATCGTCTGCTGTACTAGATAAGTATTTCAGGAACACAGACTCAGGTTCAGAGGATTTAGGTGTGTAAATAATATGTAAACTAGAACAGCTTCAGATCAGTGTGAGCGGTGTCGTTTGTGCTTGCAGATTAGTATGTAAATCGAATAGAATTGAGAGTCAGATTAATTGAAATGGGATCAAATTAAGGAGGATAGCTGAGGAAGTTTATTTGCTCATTTATTTTGAATCTATTATCAATTCTGCTCATAGATGTGTTCCCGTTGCCTAAATATCATCAAACTATAACGATAAATAAGATAAGCAAGCTCGTATAGAAATTTTGATAGATATCCTTTGTAGTTCGTAACTGTATACTAGTTGTTATCATTTCATGCGTACATTTACTTACCTAGTACATCTGCGCTAATGTTAATGTACTCCGCGCGATAGAAAACATCATACGATTTAATTTGCATTATTTGCGTTTGTTTGTACTATCTTTAGTAAATACAAGTACAAACTAAGTTAAATACATAGGTAATATGGAATAAATCTAAAATGATATTATGGCATTGTTGTTTCTTGATTCTGCAAATATTTGCAAATACAGACTACAGACACATGTTGAGAATAATATATTTTTACCTTAGACAAGGTTTATAGCAAAGTAGTAGGTAAAGTGCTTCGAATGATGCTCAAACTGAGAAAAGATACTTCAGAAGCCTGGAGAAACTAATTCGAGATAGATAAATGAAATAAAAGGTCATCCCAGCATTTTATATGCAAAGTCTCTCTCTCTCTCTCTCTGTCTGAACAAGATGATAGCAAAGAGGAAAGGATGCTCACTTTAATTACAAACTGAAGTGCACGAGAGTGGAAGAGAGAGAGAGAGAGAAGGAGAGAGAATTCATTCTACTTGCTCTGATGGAAATAATGTTTCATAGTTTCTTTTCTGTGCCGCTCGTCTGGCAGTGCCTCAAGAAATGTTGAATTCATTCAGAGCAAACTGGAGGCCGTAATGTAAAAGAGGCGAATAAGAAAGTCCTCGTTGGTTCGTTCGCATTTCCAACGCAAAACAGGAGTAAAGTAGTAAGAAGAAGAAGGTAGGGAAGGCACTAACGTAAGTACAGTACCATTATGCAGACACAGAAGCTCTTTGTAGAAATAATAATATAATTTAGCTAACGCATAGCATTTTACTTGAAAAGAGGAAAGGGCCACGAGCCAACTTGAGCCTCGGCTCTTTACTCTCTCGCTCTCGTAACTATTCCAAGAAGCGTCTTAGGCTAAACCCGCGGTGAAGTTGTATGGATATTGTTGAAACCATAAGGAAGCACAGAGAGAGTAGGTTTATATAGTAGCACGAGAAAAGATGAGAACTCCAAAGTAAAGATGCACACAGTACATAAATATACAGATTCTATATAGTAATATATTACCCTTTACCTTTAGAGAATATATATCTGTATATATCTTTGTTTAGAGTGTCCCTTATTAACCCGGTAAAATCCAAGCCGACGTATTTGTATTGTTTGGCTTGGCTTTTGGTTTTCAGTTTCGATACACAGACAGAACATTGGGAAAGCAGGGAAACACTATAATATAAATGTAATGTTATGTGAACTGAACTATGAGCTTTATTTAGTTAAGTTTGGCGAAAGTGCTGAACGTATCCAGCTTGGAGTAGTCGTACTAGTCGTAGTAGTTTGTGTTGAATGACGAGCATCGCAATCGCAAGAGAGTGAACGGAACAGTTTGTAACGTAACGTATCATCGTCGTCATTCTCTCTCCTACAGTTTTACTAGATTCACAGAGAGAAAAGTAAAGTTGCAACTTGTTATGTTATGCTTTTCCTATGTTGGTTGTTATGTTAAGAGCATGCTATGTTATTCTTTGTCTATTTTCTGGGATCCACTCTGGGCGTTTACTCACTCAACTTACTTTCTAAACTCCAAGTCACTCCACTTCTCAACAAACTCACTCAAACTCTTCTCTCTCTCTCGCTCTCTCACTCAATACTTTTCGGTTTCCGTGCCTCTGTGCCCATGAACGTGTACCGAGGATGAGATACCTCCACAGACATGTGTTTATTTATTTATATTTTATATGGCTACTCTTTGCTTTCACTCTCATTTGCTCACTTTCTACACTACCTCAACCCTTTTACAGACACATCGCGGTGCGGTGACATCATATCAAACCGTGTATTTTGTGGCAGTGTTTCAGTTTGCTTTCCAATCCTGTTACTACTCGGAAAAGACACTAACGTATATTCACAATCGACACGAAAATCAAAAAAAACATGTCACATAACTTTTAAACATTGTCACTATAAAACATACCTGCCTACCCTAACTGTCACAGAAGTAACCATCATTCAAACTAAATTGACTTCCAGCAAACTGAAAAACTTACTTGCATATGCATATGTAAGACAATATTCTGTCGTTCTCGTTTATGTATAGGTAGGTATACGTTCTTTTTTATTACAAACTAGTAGTTTACATGTTTAATACAGAAAGGTATTATTAACTGCCCGTAGCGATTTTTAAGGCTAATTCAGCTTATTGTCAAATAAGATACGGTAGATATCCGGTACACATGATCAGTTTTATTTACTCCTTCTACAATACAGTACAGTATTGAAGTTTGAAGTTTCAATTTCAAGGAAGTACGTACGAATAAAAGGCAGATGTGGAAATAAAAAGAAAAATATAGTTTGAAATTTCTTCTGCCATGTGCAACACATAAAGGTAAGGTAGGTAAGTTTTAAGTTGTATTTCGGTAGTTGAGTACTTGAAGATTTTTTTGGAGATATGAGTTTCGAGTTGCCGGTTAGCATAGGTAGGTAATATTGCAGCACACATCTTTTTGGATTTGACTGGGAAGATACTATTGATTTTGATAAGGCGGCGATGTCTACTCTAGCGACTCAATTGTAAAACTGGCTCAGTTGTGAATTCCAATGTCGTAAGAGTTATGATAAGAACATTTCATCAGAAATCTATGGAGCGGAAGATGAAAATCCTAAGCCGCAACGAAAACCATGCCTGTCTTTATTCTGTATTGCACACATTCATAAAAGACTAGAAATCTTTGGCCTTTCTTAACTGAACTTAGTCGTTGTAGCAGCAGTAACAGTAGTGTTTCAAGTAAAAATAACTTGGGTAAGTTTTTGCTAGGTAGGTTTACGTTTCTCCAGATAGAATTACTTACGTAAGAATGCATACTACCCCCTACAAAGAAAACGCTTTTCAAAATAGCTGGTAGTTGATGCCAATTTTCCTATATCTGTTCATGTTTTCTTCCTTTGGCTTCCTTCATTGCAAAATTGTTAGGTTAGAACTTCATACATGTATAAAGTACACATAATACACTAGCAGCACCCGCATAACATTTATATTAGATATATTTTTTACATCTCTCTCTGTATATAAATATATTGCCTGTGCTTACATGTAGGTACACACATAGGTACGCCTATACCAGTCGTATTTTTACACGAGAGAGCAATAGAAATTCATATAAAATATATAGATAATCCTCATGTGCTCTTTTCTGGCTGATCTTCAGTCTGATGTTATCTGACTGAGTTTTTCTAGCACATTTGATTGACTGTGCTTGGCCATCTTTCCATGAGAGTACTAAAACTAAAGTTAGCAGAGACGAGAGAGAGATACATAGTGGAAGATATAGTCAAGTGAGCGTATAAAGTAAAAGTAGGGACACTGTGAGGATATGAGTTGACAATGGAAAAATCTATCGACACTCTTGGCACCAATTCATTTGCCACCACCACCACCACTACTACTACCACACCACAGTTTCACACAAGCCATCAGCAGAAAGAGGTAGTAATGGGAAAGCTGTGAGCAGAATATTTGTGAATGCAACCAGCAGCGATTCTCTGTACAACTGCTGATGCCAGACTTACCAGAGTTATTTGACAGATTGCATTGCGGAGTGCAATGAGCCACATTGAAAAACTTCGTTGAGTATATTATTATGACTCTGCTTATTCAAACTTGCCAAGATAGTTAGCTAACTTGACGACTAGTTTTTACTTTCGTTTAACAATATATGACGTTTTGGACTGCTGTGGAGGTGGGGTGACACACCTACATTGTGATTGGCCCATTGTGCTCTACTTATTATTGTGCCATGTGTATATACCCTATACTGCATACTCTACATTCTACAACTATGACACGCAGGAAATAGAAAGGCTAAAAGTATAACTCAAAGTAGTGTATTCTCTCTGCTACAACCTACAAGGTAGTAATTCCCATCTGACCAAGTCTCCTATGACTTTATGACGTGCTCCTAATAAACATTGCATGACTCACAATAATGTCTTGAAAAGCTTTGACTTCCTTAGACTTCCCAAGAGAGTTCATTTCGCTTGCCTTGGCTCGTCTCAAACTTTTCCATTTGCCTATGTAGGTAAACTATTAATGGTTCAGATGGAGGTGGTTGGATTAACTTCAGAGCACTTTCGGTTATACTTATTTTTATTATTATACAGAAACTCCTGCTTCAATTTATCTAGAAGTATACTGGAAAAGATACCTAAAAGTATAGAAAAGTAAGTACGTGCAGCTTTGTTTTGAATTGATAAGTCGAAAAGCAGTTAGTCCTTTGTCTTGATAGTAAACAACTACGCATTGAAAAAGCCTTTTCATACATAAAATATTAAAAATGCTTACCATAACTGCATTCATCATCATCATATGCAAAATTGAACCTATATACTACACGAGAGAACATGACATGGCTATGCTGTTACAGTATTTATCTTTTATCCTACTTTTCTAAACCGGTCGGTCATCCAAGGGGAAATTGCTGCGCAATTCTCTAATTAATAAATAATAAATTCGCGTAGAGAGTCAAGATGGATTTTGCGATTAGTATTAACATGTGTATTAACATATGGGTAGTAGTAGTAGTAGTACTACAATACAAATGATACCACCACAATGAGCCAAACAATAGTAGGTAGCTCCAGGGCAAGGTTTTTATAATTTTAGCGAGGTTAATACCGAACTAAGCACCTAGAATACAAATAAAAGCCTAAGTATACATTGTAAGTGTTTATCTTTATCTGTTGCATATCCGTCTAACAATAAACAAGATGTAAAGTTGTAAATGATGACGTATACCTACCTACTTAATAATCTATAGGTATTATAGTAATTTGCAATCCAAGTTGTTTTTTTATGTTCGGATCGGGCACCTGTATGCAGTCTGCAGCACATCAAGATGCATTTTATTATGGCGGCTACATGAAAAAATGTAGTCAATGAAGCGAAATTCCTTTAGTTAAATTCTTGTTTTGACTAAAAGTACCTGACAGTGTACTTTGTTCCACTTAAATCTTCGTAGGCCTCTACAATTGCAGGATGATGCAAGTTGATTGAAGAATTGGCGAACATAAATTAACACATTCCAAACAGTGCATTGTTTAGTGATCTTCGGATAGACTGATAAATTGCGGTAGCGAATATAATACCCAGACACGAGAGCTGTTAACGAGGACTATAATCAATTTTTTGCCCGTGGCCATTTATTAGAAGTCGTTGTGTGCAATTAATTTTCCTAGCTCTTCTCTCTAAGTGAACAAGTAACAAATCGCATCGGGAAGTATATTATGAGCAAAAAAGTAGCCAGAGGCGATAGCATTGTAAGCTTTGAAAAGGCAAAGTCAGACAGAGTAAAATGAGTTGACGTAGGTTGTTGTACCCCATTCTTCATGCTCAGCTCCCATCCTATTAAAGAGTAATTGTGTGTAGTGTGCTTCTCCTGCTGCTCTGTGTGTTCCGTCTCCAGTTCTAAAATGAACTGCGATAGATAAAGCATAGGATGGTTACTATTTCTCAAAGGAAAAGCAAACCACATTCATACAACGGAATATCCCTCGTGCCCTTCTCGCTGACTCTGACTCTCAAATGCTAAAATAAATGTTATAGTTATAACGCTACAAATTTCTACTGTGTACTACTATATTTATTATATATGATTGAGTCTGATATATTGTTCAAATATTACACGAACACAATAGTACTCACTTGCACTTTTATCAAGGAAAGTCTGTGTGTTTTATGTTATATGGCTTAGGTACTTGAATTATATACCTACTCTACAAATAAACATTAAATTCTTCATGTTTCTATATACACACACGTACACTTAGGTACGTACTTTGTGTACACTTTATCTTTTGCCCGAACTTATTTTATGTTTAAAGTTTTCACAAGAATTGCATCACCAGAGTAAATTACAAGTGTACAAAGATACAACAATAACTAAAGATAAGACTATACAATACAGATATGATGTGTTCTATATAATAGTTCATATTTATGTCCCTACTTACTTACATACTCCTTCTGTAATGGCTCTACAATCCTATTATTGTAATATGTAGAACTAGAACAAAGCTAACAGCAGAAATACGTTAGTGAGAGTGAAATAGGGAAGTGTGTTATTTTCTTATATATGTAAACGTTTATACTATATGGTACTATAACTATATAGAGTTAAGGTATATGGCTAAGCTAAAAGTGTACCACACAGCGCTGGCTATTACGATTATGATTACTTCAGGATTGCTGTAGAATTTCTGTGAAAATTCAGTTTCCATTAGGGGAAATTGTGCTCTACTACTTCGGATTTAGAAATGCTGCTTTATATTATTTATATGAGCCGAAACTGAATGCGAGTCCGGTTTTTGGAGTTAGGTAAAAGGTTTATGTTGCAAATGTATAGATAGATATAGGTATATGAAAGTCCATCCTTATTCTTTCGACCCATTCTATATGAGTCGCTCTAATTTGTTTCTGGTACACTTGCCTTTGTTGTTTTGGAAGGAACCCGAGATTCTGATTGCAGGGAAACATGATAATTTACTACTTATTATGTAACGCTGCGTTGTGCACTTGCGGGATGGCATGTCCGCTCTAGTTCAGTTATACACAGACTCGTCCATTTATTCCGCCTTTAGTTTTCCACGAAAAAATATTGGAATGTCTTACTTAAGTCCATACTCTAATAAGAAAGGAAAGAGCCGTGTGTCCTGCTCCACTCGTGTTCCGACTATTACAAATGAACGTGAAATTGAACGGAAGGGTCAGCCATTCATTTATTCTTGGTGAGTCAAGCACAATCCTCTTCCAGACTCTTTTTGAGTCACATCGACCGAAACAGAAGGAAAGACCTCCGCTGTAGAACCATGGTGTGTGGCTCTCTCAGCATAAAAGTTGTCTTTCAGTGGACATGTGGAACGAGCATCTATTTGTTTTTGTCAATTAGCCTTTCTCTTGTATGCCCGAGCAATCTAATTTAATACACTGCTAATTCATTATGATAGCCATTAGATCTTTACTGTGGGATCCTCGCCACTCATATAACTTACTGCGACACGATTACGTACATATGCGGCTCTAAAGCAATTCTTTAACATTATTACCACTAGCAGGGAACGCAAAACCTGTAAATAAAACTAACTCGCTGTATACGTATAGAAAATAAATTGTGAGCTTCTACTGTCTACTGGTTCCAGTACTGTGAGAATTTTCCAAATGAACAGAATATAAAAAAGGGCAAAAAACCGGTCAATATGTAACGTCACATGGAAACTGGAAAGCATTCAGGAGAACAAAATTTACAATGGTCAATTGAACCTTGAACGTCTCTTCTCTATATACGCAGTTAATTATTGTCCAGAAAATAATTCAGCTGCATCAGCAGCAATCGTTCATGCAGACTGAAAACAAATTATTATTGTACAATTAAGTTCTATACTAGATTTTTTCCTGCACAACTCATCTAAGGTTGTATACTATCGAGGAGAATTAATTCTTTTACTATAAAACGGCACATGACACTGACACAGTCATAAAAAGTTAGATCTCTCCCGTCTGCTCTCAGAAGATGAAATTGGACTTTGCTACTACAGAAGTTTATATTTATATGTCTCAGCGTTGCCCTTTGAAGTTATGTGGAGCCATTACTTGGTTTGCAGCGTAATGCGTGCGAGCTCTAAGAAGAGGGTGAATTTGTCCTTTGTTGTATTAGTGTCTGTATCTTGTCGCACATTGTAAAGGTGGCCATTTGCTCCATTACTGGTATTATTGCACGAATAATTCGCACTTTACATTACACACGCTCTCTTGGAGTTTGTGCAGATACTGTCTTGACTGACTTACGCAGCAGAATTTCCAGTAACGTTGGTCTTATTGTTAGTGTGAGCTGAGCAATTCCATTTGACATAATAAATGTCATATCCTTTATTCTCCAACTGCAGTTTCTATACAGTTACAATATTTGAGCAAGGATAACTTTATACTGCGAGTCTATTCTCTGAAATGCCATTTAATGTGCTTCAAAATAGGATTGGCTAGTTAAACATCACGCCATTCTGTATCCACCACGACTTGTATATGTTGTATTCTTTGCTTGGTTGGTGTAATCTGCAGGGTCTGGAACTCTTTGTAGCCTTCTGTGGTATGTTCTGGGAAAGGTGAAACATTTCTTGTGTCACTTCAATGGAAAACGTAACTCTCATGCAATTATTTAAATAGGTGCGTTGGCTTTTGCTGAATTACTTAATTACGTCCAGACTCTGGACTAGACAGCAAAACGGGTTATATAATTTGACATTTGTTTGTATTTGTAGTATACGCATTTGACCTGTAATCTAATTGTAAGTAGAACTAGAAATAGTAGTGGTAGTAGTAGTAGTGGCAAGGCTCGAAACTTTTATTACTCTTCTCAACCATAGTAAACAGTTCTATGCGTGTATGTAATGTACGTGAGTAGCTCAGACCAATAAAACCGCCATATACACGTTGATTACATAAACCATTGAATCAGTTCGTTGAATTTAACTCGTGTTGCATGTTTAGATATTTTGTTCCGAGTAACCCACACAAAATGTTTTCGTGATTTTGCGTTACATTCAACTTTGGCTAGTCAAATCAAATATAATTACACAAAGGTCTACAAAATACTGTTATGTAACATTTTAAGTTGATATTTACATAGAAGATGTAATCATGTCGTATTTGACTTGACATAATTTGAGACATATATTGATAATTATTAAAAATTTTATAGATCCCAATCTGTGGGAGAAGTATATCTGCCTAGTTGGTTAGAACTATAAAATTTATAGTAAATACTATCCCGAAAAAAACCAGCCATCTTTGCTTTCCGAATATTATTGCAAATCAGAACATTTCATAGAATGGATAACCTACATATTTTGAAAATTAATTTTATTCTTGTACATTCAAAAAAATGTAATATCGTCCTAATGGAATTAATTAACTTCAATAAAGCTAACACTAATATGTATAGGTTCGTCTTACAGTCTGAAATAGTATTGAAAATGACTGTTGTGAGTTTAGGTACAGATAGCTATACTCTTATAGTTTCTTTGTTCTTTTATCCGATAAGGATTCTATAGGACTTACTTTGGTGTTGTATGTATGTACACATATTACGCCTTGTTATCTTGTCTATGTGGACGTTGAGTGATAATGTAGAAGTTGGACATTCTGATTGTAACTTGACCATTGCATTGTACAGGTCCAGTGCAGAATTGAGCGGACTTAGCTGGAAGTGAAATAAAAACGACAGTAGAGAGATGATATGTGTTCTATTGTGTAAATGTGATGTAAATAAAAAGGATGTTTGCATTCTGTGATATTGTTGAGGGAGAGCCAGAGGGGATTCTCATTGTTGTTCTACGAATGACTGGCATATGCCGGGCTGCATCACTTTAAACTGCCGCTTGATGAGCACAAGTTGAGTTGACTTGTGGGCTCCCGGCCATAACACTCACCGAATTCAACTCTTTCTTTACTCCTTTACGTCACTACAACAATCAAACGTACAATACTTAAACTGACTTGACGAAATCTACTACCTCCACTCAACTGTACACAAAACACAGCAGTATAATACTAAGTGTAGTAATAAGGATATAGTTAATGTTATGGTTATAGCAGGTGCATTACCTTATCTTTATCTGCATTCTGGTTACTACTTACTTCTTTTTTACATAATGTATACGTTTTTAACAGATAGCATATTGCAGAAGGATATATACGTTGTTTTTTATGTACAGAACTATACATACCATGTTTATATTTATCTCTAGGAATTTTTGAGATAGGAAGAATAGATAATTGCTGCGCTCTATGTGTAATGCAAACGTAAGTTACATTTCCCTTCATATCTTTACAGATTTCATAAGCCATGTAATATTCAGTTTGCATTTCTCCAGATGCAGTTCACTAGTTCTGTCAATCCTAGTAGTAAGCTGACGTTAAGTTGGGTTCTATTTGTAAAGGAAGAAATGAGAAAGCATAATGGTATGACGTTTAAGAATGTATTATTCATTACATTACTTTGTGCTACCTGGTTTTGTTTTGTTTCGCTTGTTCTTTTGCTGATCCATCATTCTCCCTGGATAAATTCTCTTACTTACGTATGCACGTAGGATATAATGCTCGTTATTTTTACATAAGGCATTAGACCACATACAAAATCATATTATTTAGTAACTTAAGGCAGAATGTGTTTAACCTGCAGTACTATATATGTAATACACGAGGATTATGTTTTGAATTTACTATTTGTAGTGGTAGTTGAGTACAGTAGAGAAAAGAGCACATAATAATAATAATAATAATAATAACGTGTATAAGAAAGACGAGACTTGGATTGAGATCCCTAGGGTTGCTTTTACAACAATCCAGTCAGGGCCTTTTCAGTTCAGCTTGTCAGTTCACGTCCAAGGGTTTTACGCATCACCACCCGTGCCGTTGATGAAACTCCTTTATTATGATAGAATTCAATAGTGTAGTAGTGCAGTACTACAAACCACTTGCTTATGCACATATTATTGGTGTACAACTACTTTTGTATGATTATGTGTACTTCTTTTGTTATCTTACAAGGTACGAAGCCCCATTTGAAATCTGTGTGTGAAAAGAATGCGCCACTACTGCTATAGAAAATCTGTTGTGTAATATTTGTGTGTGAGTATTCTCGAATGAGCAACTCCCGGATTTCGGAAGCACGCTCATAACATAACAGTGATGATGGGGATGGCCTTTGCCTTTTCTTTCCTCGTTTCTCATTCTATTCTATTTAGGATACTTCATGCTAAGCCAAACTACAGTAGATTTGATGTTACTTTACAGTCAACACCAAACCAAAGCTGAATCCATCGCATCGTGTGTACTTTTCTCTGTGTGTGTGTGTGCCGTACTCATTCTGTATTCTCTTATGCCACTTAATATGCACCCCTGGTATAGTCAACTCATTTTCGTTGACTCTGTCAGTGTGTGTGTGGCATGGTATTGGGAAACTGGAGATTTGAGTGGAATCGAGTAACAGTAGTGGTTGACTCTATTGTCCGAGATGATAGAGTGCAATGATGGTCAAATAGACACAGAATGGTTTCGTTGAGTTACCGACGGAACTGTAGTTATTCATCATTTTTCTCTTTCCCCGGTTGCAACTTCATGATGGGCCAACCTCTCTCCCGACGAGCCCTTTCAACAATATTGTTTTTTATTCAGTCGATCACCCATAGTGTGAGTATGTTGTTCAAAATGTTCAAAATCCTCAAGCGTAAAAGTATAAAGTGAATCGACAAACAACTTTCATTGCATTTTATTGAACCTGTGTACTACTAACAAAACAGGGTCTATACATTTACATGCGTTAAATTGTACAGATGCGTACCACTTACAAAGTATAGCAGCATTGAAATACAAGAACTATTAAATGGTAATTGTGTGTATTTTTCCACAGGGTTAGGTTAGGATTACATGTTACACAAATGAACGTTGGTAAAAATGGTTTACGACCATTACCTACACATTTTATTGCATTTTGTTGAATCTGAGAAAATTCTTCCTGTAATTTTTCAGCCGAGTTCCTGTTATATTTTATTGAATGTCCATTTTCTTTGAAATTACTTCAGTACAAATAATAATATTACGCTGATAAATATTTTTCTGAACCATACGATCACTTTTGTAGGCAATTATTCAGGTTAGTTTATTTCTCGTAATTAAACGTAGACAGAGAGGTAATGTAATTTTAGAATATTGCAGATGATTCTAAAGCCTGGTGTCAACTAAGAACCCTTTCTACTTGTCAATTTGTGGAATAAAGCTGTAAATCAGAATATTGCGTGGGGTCTGTTTGGGCAAAGTGAATTTTTGTAATTGGGCTTTGATGTGTATTTGATTTAAGTTAGAACGGAAACGAGAAGGAAGCAGTCACTTTGGGAAACAGGGGGAAAGTTTTATTCTAGTTTCTTCTGTATAACTATTAAATTACTAAATGAGGTGGATTGACGATGGAACCCTAAGTAGTTAAGTTGAACTTCAAGACTTCAACCAACTACTAGTATGCTAATTAGCAGAGCGGAGGCAAGAAGGGGTCTTAACGCAATCCAATAATGCTAAGAAATGTTTCCTGTTTATCAAGTAGAAGGGGAATCCTGCAGACAAGAAATACGTTTTCTGTTTTGACGAGCAAACTGAATGGTTTTACTCGGATTAGTTCCAAACAAGAAAAGCTATCTCGTTTTATGAAGCTTGTCTAGAAAATTGTCTGTCAGTCGGTCATCAGGATGAAATACATAAATAAAGCAATGAAATCATCGAAAGTAAAGTTTCTATTCAAAGTGAATTGCTCCCAGCGTTAGTAAATATTAACTATTTGTATAATTTTTCAGTTCAATTGTACAGATCGCTATTCAACCATGGAACAACTGAATTGAGAATACTTTACCTACGTTCTTTTCGTTTCAAAATAATTTTTTCACTTTCTTTATAAAATAAAGAAGCCTTAAAGAAATACTCAATCTTAAGGAATGATCTTGATTAAATTGAGCTTAATAATAGTAATGATAATATAATGTGTATTAAAATTACATGGAAAAGAAAATTATAGAAATAGAATCAACATGGCCAAATTGGGCCAAATCATTCCATGTGGTCTAAAGCTACGGTTGAAAGGGAAATGTACAAGTAGATTTTATGTGGTATTCTTTAGAAAATCGGTAGTCATTAGGGAGCTTGTATTTGTAGTAACTGAAAACTACAGTGTTGCAGAAGAAGAAGTACATGGAGCGGTTGAAGAGTACGAGAGATAAGTACTGGTGTTAGTTTCTGATCAAAGTAAAGCAAACAAGACAAAGTGTACTAAGTATATTAACTGGAAGAGAAGTATTATCATTGACTAAAGTATATAGGAAATGTAGTAGCAGTAGTCTGTGGAAAACGGGATGTCAAGTCAAAGTGGAGACTGGAATAATGTAACATGGTCTCAGGACCATAGTTTTCCGACAGATGATGGGAGGTTAGACAAGGCATCGAGAGAAAAGAAACAAAAGGAAGAGGAAAGTCATGGATGAAGGAAACTCGAGGGAAAATAGATACAATTTGGTTTTAGTGACGGTTTTTCTGCGTCTCGGTGGTTGCAGATCTCATTTCATGGATTTGATGTGTTACTAACGATACAAATAGTCTCAGTGTCTGCTTAGGTTTTCCCTTCTATTTCCACTTGCTTGCCTTTAGATACACGAGGACTCAATATTCCATGCCTTACACCATACCTATTCCAAAACTCTGTATACTTATTTTAACTCTTCCAGACTCTTTCGCTAGTACAAATTAAATTCATAGACTCAAGTCTACAAACTCACTCATTTTTCTGTGTTCTTTCGAGTTGTGATTTTACAGGAGTATACTGTAGTAGGTATACTTCTACAGTGTATTTCCCATTGTCTGATTTCTTATTCACATCCCATGTTCTACCATATCTTTATTTAAAAGAATTGCAAAATAAGCCACGGCTCATGCGAAAAGTACATTCTATATTCTATAAATAATGTTATAGATAAGAAAACTTTGCCTCTACTCAACCGTGTGTGTGTGCGGACTGAAACTGATTTTATTAAGTTTATCTTCCCTATATATATATATATATATAGGTAGACTTACAGCTAAACTTACTGCGTATTCGCAGCATTGTATCCGTATTGGTCGTACGTATCTTAAAAACTCTAATGCGTTCTGATGTAAGCGTTTTCAAAGAGATTATTATTCTTGTAGTTGGCAAATATTCTTTCTACGCTGCTCTTGTAGTATGTATGGCGCTCTTCGGAAGAATTACAACCTACGCATAGCCTGTATAAACCTAAGTGTATTTCTACATATAGTAAACTCAAGGATGGATTAAATTGCTGTCTTCTATGTAGTATGATATGTTACCATGCTGTAACGAATTGAACTTGTTTATAGTAAAGAAATACACATATAGCGGAGCAACTATAAAATTGGTAAAAGAAAGCCGAAGAAAGTGATAACTTTGCTTTGACTTGACTTTCTATATAGGCAAAGCTATAGTAAAGTAAGTACGGTATATAACATAAAGAGTTTTGATACACACATGCTTTGTCGTGAAAAGAGAGTACATCACTATATAGGCACTGGCCCTGGTTAAAGAGAAGATCTGTTCTGATTCTCTGCGTAATATGTTGTAACAGTACTCGCTATAGTTTATTATGTACATAAGGATAATAATATTAGAGAAAGATAAGGTGCCTCTGTCATATATGTAATGTACGTAACGGCAGCACTAGTGGTAGTAGAGGTACTCGTCCTCGAATTATATATCAGATGTGCGTACAGATAGAAAGTGGCGGAGATGGAGGGTGGAAAGAGGAGTGGTGGAAGCTGGCTATCGATCTGTCGCAAATTTTCTCCTCTCTCCTCCGCCAAAAACGGCAAAGCAAGAAGAGATGAGATGAGAAGGGAAGCAAAGGAAAGCACAGGCAACATATATGTCTAACCATGTATTCGATATCCACATATATGAGCGTGTATGTATATACCTTCCTACAATTCCTATATATTACTTTGTTAAAATCATATATGTAGGTACCTATATATGCATGCATGCATATTTATATTAGCCTAGGTACCTATATACAATATACATAGAAGTTGTACATATATATTCTTTTGAATCTATTTGTACTCTTATACTATTATATACCACGTTATTATGCACAGTGTGTATACACACGCTCAGACTGTGTAGGTTGCTACATTATGTACACAGTATACTATACAAGTATTCAATCCTCTGCAAGCAAAAGACACATACCTACATATTTTCATAATACCGTAATATAGAATGTATAATACCATTAGGTCGAGTGTAATGCATTCTTGTGCACATATTACACTAGTTACAACTTACATGCACTAAGTGGATGAATAACGAGTTATATGATGGGAACCATTGAAGATGGGAGAAGTTCCATATAATATAAGTAGGAAAAGTCAGTTGAGACCTTGCAGTGGTAGTAAAGCTCTTCACAAACATGTATTATGTCCGTCAAGGCTTTTTTCTGGTTTTGCATAAAAGTGTTGCCAACTATTGAACTTTGTTGTATGCATAAAGCATATAATGCTGGTAAGTTAAGCTCGATGTAGTATTCTCCTCTCTTTCTGCTCTTGTTATATTTTAATGCAATTTTACGCGCTAGTAATCGTTTCTAAAAAATTTACTGCTCCAAGTGTAATACGAAATTGCTTTCCACTTTATTCCTACCCCAATAACACAATGAAATTTCAGGCAGAATAGGATGTGGGCGTGCAGCAAGGAGCATCATACAGAATGCACTTCCCACAGTAGCATTTACATTATAGTGTATGGTATTACATATAGAGAGTGTTATACTATGTATGTATCCTACACTTAAAAATAATTACTGTTTGTAAATATGCACATGTGCAACATTCTGCGTGTTTCTGTGTCGTATTTACATATTACGAACACAACACACTCAGAGTTTCTAATAGCACTACTACTAAGTGGCACGTTGGTATAATATGACGTAAATAGTGGTAATGTTTTGCGTTGAGAAGCAAAGACAACAAAAGAGACTGACTTTGGTGAAAAGTATTTCGTCTGTTTTGTTGATGTTTATGAGGATGGGAAAGCGATGTTGTTGATTGTGCCGATGTAATAAGAGAACTGTTAGATATGAAGCGAAAGGAAAACTAGATGCCTCCTCATGGACCATTTCCACATTCTCATTTCATCAAATGGAATCAAGTTCAGTTCAGTTGTGTTCTGAGACAGCTCAAGAGCCACACTTCTCCATGTCCATATCACATTTTTTCCTCTCTCTCTCCCTTTTTCCCGGCCTTTCTCTCTTCTCTCTCCAGTTCTTCTTACTTGAGTCAACTTGACTTGACTTGGCTTACAGCTTCGTAATATCATTTCAAACTCCAACCCATTTCACTCCACATTTTGCCTGCTAGTGAGAAGATATTCTACTCTATGGCAGTAGTAACACATTCTTTCTACTTAAGCACACGGCAAAACTCTTCTCTCATCTCTTTCTCTGTGTATGTCTCTCTTCAAACTCCCTTGCTCTTTCTCTCTGTCTCTTGAATTCCCTTTATCATCTCCTGGCTCACTGCGTGCTATTATTCGGTGGAATCAGAATCACTAGGTATATACATAGGTACTTACCACTATACAAAGACTAAAAGTCTAACTAATAATGTCACTAGCCAACTCATGCCAGATTTTCTTTCTTTCACTATACGCATTCTCTTTAACAAATGTTAAGTAATACGCAAGTTTTCTAGAATTCTGTCTTTTGATCTCATCAAGGACATTTTACAGTGTCCCCGAAGTATTTCTTTGTAATAGGAAAGTTAATAAACAACTTTCTTCGTCGATACAAAAATCTACATTGATGTGTAAAAATAGAAACAAACGGCTTGGGTGGAGCAATAACCTACTGAAATATGAAATAAAAATTTACCTCTGACACTAAATATTACTGAAGGGATATAGAAATTTAAATAGAAATTTATTACACGTATAAATAGAAATATAAAAAATTCCCTTGCTGTAGAAATGTAATGGATTAAAAGATACCTATACAGTTTTTGACCAAATGCATGTGGATAAAAATTACAATATAAATCAATGAAGGGATATACAGTAGAAATATTACATATTTTATTACCTACATGTAGATGGAAGTATTGCAACTTGCAAGTGGGACTTATGGTGTAATAGTACTAATAGATATGTATTTTAAAGGCTGTGATTGTGATGAAAGTGTGTTATGTATGAAAGGGCAGGAGCACATTCACACAATCAGTAAGTAACACAATCTCCCCTTTCTTTCTTTGGTGGAGTTGATGGAATATAATAATAGGTCTGTTTCCGTAATGGTTCTATAACGATTAGATGCATGAGTGGATTGGTGTGATGATAAGGTGGAAATGATAATAATTTGACTTGGTTTGGATTTAGCTGGTAATGTTACTATCAGTCATGTACATACATATATACATTAGATGAAAGACTACTGGCAGGTGGTGTATAGAATTCTATATATGCATTCTTCCAAGCAAGGAATATGAATTGAATAAATGCGAGAAAATTACTTTGTTATCACGTCAAGTCAACCGTGTTGATTTTCATTTCCATTTATTAGCATCAGAGACTTTGGCGAAGTTGTGAGGTTTGTGAGAAGTCAAGTTTCGCCTAGACAGCAGATTTCAACTCAAGTGACATGATATGGCTTTCTATAACACTGCCTGTTTGTATTCGACAGATTCATTTACTCTCTTTCTCTATAGAACTTATATACATTATACTTTATACCAATCTCTCTATAGTAATTGTATGTATGTATTTGCACTCTCTATATATGTGTAGAAAATGACATGCTCATATTTGATACAGATATATAGGCAGTTCTAGTACTAAATAGGAATCTCAGTTGAAGTCTGCTGTCGTGAGAAGTGTGAGACATTCTGATAAATTTATTTGATATTGCATTCGTATTCATTTTCGTTAATTATATAAGAAGAACGTTCTTTCTTCTACAAAGACTAATTAAAACCAAGCTTCTGATGAGTTACAACAATCAATATCTTTTGATTAACATTGTTTACTCTGGTAAACATACCACATCCATACATGGTATTATTTTACATGCGAATTTAAACAAATCCTCTTGGTAAGCCTTAATGCATTTTGTAGGGTATGAACTATAGTATGTACATATGTAATTCAGTAATCGCTGCCAATTCTTGCATCCATGGACGGTAAATAATTGAAAGGATGGAGTTAGCGTGCTCAAAATAACAAATATTCGTAGTAGCTCTGGTCTTTCTTGTTGACTTGATAGGATTATGTGAAACTGGATGATGTTAAGTGCGGATGATTGGATTTAAGTATACGAAGATTTAATTTCTCATGACAGAGCAAATTTTCATGCACAGTTTCTGCTAAACCTTGATTTGTGTATGATTCTCGTTAATAGAATATTTAAAGCCTTTCCACGAACTACTACTTACATACATTAGAACAAAAGACTATAGAGTTTCAAAGTGTAGGGTGTATGTGTGTGGGAGTTGAGAATGGATTCTTTTCTCCTGTTAAACCTCACGAGGTCTTATTTTTATTAATACTCGCTTTAGCATCATGTAACATGAGGTATAGTGTTTCTGGAATCATGGAATTGAGAAAGAGGATATGTCATTAATAGTCAATCCAATTAAAAGGAAATGAAGTGACTAGAGGTAGTCTGTGGCAAATGTGCCCCTATTTCCTCCATTCTTTACAGTTTTGTTCTCGTCCTAGCAAAACCAACTGGAGTAAATGCTTGCTTTATTTTGCACGAGCATTTGATAGCTTTTCAGTTTCATTTAAACCGTTTTCATACACACAACACGAAATAGAGCTTACAATATTATTTCCTGGTAGTTGTAATAGAAGTACAACAGCAAGTTGAGTATTACCAGAGAGAGAGAGAACACAGAGCTTTATTTTGCTATTGAAGAACACGAGAAAAGAGTGAAATTAAAATGAACAGAAGGTAGAAGTGTAGTCTGAGTAGTAGGTAATAGTGTTTTAATGGTAAAGGAGAGAGGCATTACGTCCTTTTCCTGCTGGCTGCTACTATTTCTATTCGTACGTGAGTAATGAGAATGCTGTGATACTCGCTTTCTATGGGTTACATGCTAGTAGCCTGGAATGCCTGTTTTATGAGAAGGTTCTTTAGCGAAAACGAGACAATGATGAAATGAACGACTCTCATTTGCAAGATTGAACAAGTAATGAGCAAAGCAAACGCGCTTCTGGTGCATTTATACTTTGGCTAGATAAAGTTACGTTATAAATGTTACGGCGGTGCATGCTCGGAGTCTCTGACACACAGCTCTGTGATTCTGTGGACGGCTGCCAGTGCTGGATCCCTTGATGAAGATGACGATATGATGATTACTACTTACGATGATGACAGAATGCATGAATGAACAGCTCCGTGGATGTTTCTGAAAGAAACTAAACGAGAGAGATGGATATTTCAATTCATTCACTCATTTTTCTTCTTTTTCAGTGCGTACATAGATCTATTCCTTATACTTTTACAAACCTGTTCAATATGCGTTGCGTGAGTCATTTTCTTCCTCTAGTCAAACGATAGTGTAATAATTTATCCAGAATTCTCCTGACGACTCACTTGACATGCATCCATGTTACGACGCCACTGAAGCCGAGTACGTTCGAGGGGTCTGTATAGGTGGACGACCCAAGTGATTTGCATTTGTAAACATTTTTTCGTACAGACGGGATA
>JABASD010001799.1:0-34271 GCA_019776165.1 Pogonognathellus flavescens
TAATGTTAGAGTTGATGTGATGGTGTCACAGTTAATGTTGTCGTGTCGAAGTTCACAATATCCTTACGATACTTTATTGCACCGTTGCAAATGGTTTATTTTATTTATACATTTCATCAGGGACCATTTTTGTGAACAGTTGAAAGTAATTAAAAACTCGTTAGATTTCTTTGAAAGGGGTAGTTTTTATGATTCAATGGGTCAAAATAAATTTATTACCTTTACATATTCAAAAACTTGTTTGTCTGAAAACTTATTTTCAGTTTGTTGAGTAAATTTCTAGGCGTCCTGGTTTTTTAAAGCTAAAAATCTAAAAATGTCTTTAAAATAACGCTAACCATTGGAAATTCTAAAAACGTCCTGGTTTTTACCTGACCAAATCTGGCCGCTGTATCTCAGGTCAGTTGCATGCATCGATTCCTCAGTGCAAAGACTTATCTTCAATGCAAAGAAGGTCGGTCAATCTTTATTTTCGTACATTGACATCAATTATCGCCTGTGTCGTGTCACTTGTCTGTCAGACCCGAAGTACGCAAGTGTAAAGAATACATTGCAATTCATTAGGGGGTGGGTTTTCCTCCATACTTATACCTGTCTTATGTATACCTCTGTTTTCTGTACTCTTCATTTTGATTACGTGGATTATGCATACCTACTTTTGTTTTAGTATTCAACTTGTCTGGGATTATAATTGTGCTTCCTAGGCGCGCTGGTGGCGTACTGTTCTGTAGTAGAGTACAGCTACAGTCACATGTTGCAGCACAGAACAGCATTGCCAGACAACACTCCAACATTGGCCACCGCCATTTAATTTTACAACGCTGAAGAAAATTCAACAGAATTAGAAGATGGACAACTTGTTAATACGAAGCATTAAAAATGCTTTTAATTCCTTTAAAACGGTAATACGGTAACAGACAACAAACAAACAACATAATCTGTTGCATGTTGAAAATTAAATCGTAAAATTAAATTGTGTATTGTCTTGAACAGATTAAAACAGAGGACCAACCGACTTCAGAAAATAATCAGCTTGGCTTGTTAAATGAACATTCGTCACCTTTGTAAGATTTTTATTTCCTCTTTTCCTTGTGACTTTGTATTTTTTTGTACATGATATTATTTAACATTTAAAGAAGCCTATTTTCAACAAGGATAAAATTGAACGACATTCTTAAACCAAATTGACTGATCATTGCTAAATTCTGTTATTCTTCATCCACGACAGCTATGAAAACGGCGTGAATTCTCCTACTTTGGAGTGGCGTAAAGAAAGAATGAGCACCGTGACCAAAGCTTTACTTCGAGGCGGACGAGAACCAGGCGGTTAGTATGTCAACAGTCTTACGATTTTTTGTGTATACTTAATATCACTTGGTGTCTTCTTTCAAACAATTGGCTTAGTATCATTAATCATCCTGTTACTTATACATTATTAATTATCCAACTTAGTCAAAACTCAAGTTGTACTTTAATGATTAACAATCTAAAAACATCTGTTAAATGTTGATTGTACCGACCGTTCAGTCTTATTGACAAATAATTAAGAATTTCCTACTTTTGATACTAAATTACACCTACTATAGGTTACATATAATAATTTCAACGTTCTTTGATGACAAAAATAGGGCAATAGTAATAGGTATTAAAATGGACAAAGAATTACTAATTAATTAAAGACTAAACTTATCTAAGACTTCAGTATATTTATTTTCATTAGGTACTGTTACCTAACAAATTATGGTACCATGTGCTATCACAAATGGTGCCAACTTATTAAACTTGATGAAAAGTTATGATATTCATTACTATGGTACTGTTTGAAGACCGAATGTCGGTAATATTTAACGTGTAACAATAAATTATAATCAATAGAATTAAAAATATCATAATGTTTATAAAGGTTTACACTTTGGTACTATTTTACCACAAAATGATGGTATAATTATTAATGGAACCTGGGTGCCATGTCACAATTATGAATATCTTAAGAATGGGTTGCAGTGACTGTGTGCAATTTCGATGCAATTCCCGTACTATTCGATTTCTCTGGGCTGGAATGGAATTGAAAATCTATTTTGAAGCTAACGATATGTTCTATCATAATTTGCTCTCTTTTTTTTCGAAAAAGTGTCAACTGTAGAAGAAAAATAGGAAGTCATAGTTTGTATACGTAATATATGTGCACACCTTCACTCCTGACAGCGCTAGGCACTTTTACATTGTACTTTTTTGTGTCGACGTTGGTAGACAACGGACCCTCGCAAAACGTTGGTAGGACGAGGGTTAATGCAGTTTACATGTAGAATATAGAGATTACAGTAGTAAAAAACCGGGCCCTCGAAAAGTTCGGGACCTACGGTCCCGGGAAGGGAAGCCCTTCCTTCCCTGGACCGTGGTCCCGGGAAGGGAAGCCCTTCTTCCCCGGAGAAGGGAAGCACTTCATTCCCCGAAGGATATTTCCCCGGTCCCGGGGAAGCTTGGAACATTTCGAGGGCCCGTAAAAAACATCCCTTTTGACTTCAAAATATTCCATATCTAAATACATTTGTGCATAGAAATAGGAAGGGCTACTATACACAACTGGAAGCGGCATCGTGGAGATTTTTATTTCAGTAAAATAACTTGCAAAGTGCCACCTTCCAATTTCCGCGTATTTACAGAAATTATGTAGCAAAAGGCATAAAACTCCTTAACCACTAATAAAGAGTAGGGTTTGCCGCATCTAGCTGAATATAGCAAACCTTCCTAAATCTATGACCTGTTGTGCATGAATGATGCAAGGTGCAGTCGACTTCCATGAAATTGAATTGAACTTCAGACGTTTCAGTCATGAAACAACTCTACCTGTTTAATTATGACTTCATTAGTTTCAATACCTTCTCCATAAAAATACAACCCTGTCACTACCAACCACCCATCTATGATCTAACTAACTACATTCATAATAGTGGTGTGTTATAAATGTACATACACTTTTATTAACTATTATTGACTATGAAATATGTATCATCTGTCAATCAGAATACTGCAGCAATAAAATGTGTTTCAATATCCTTGGTTGTGCGTCGGAATTCGGCAAACTAGCTATGCATCCGAAAACCAAGGATATCTAAAAGACATTTCCTTACTGATCAATATATTCTACTTCGTGCAGCGTTAGGAATTTTTTGTATGAATTTAATTTAACATTATTTGCATCATATTTTCGTACGTATTTTGAAACTGAACCTAACCAAACCAACAAGATAACAATAACTAAACAAATAACAAACAGCAGCAGCAGAATGAGAAAAAAGTTCGGCTTTTTATAGTCGGATAGACAAAACAGCTCAGTGATAGAGTACATTGATAATATTATAGCAGAATGCACAATACTGCCTATGATGTAAATTGTATGATTTTCTACATAACATAGCCACTACTCCACTAGTAAGTAAAAGGCGAGGAAGGAGCACCTATCGGGTACAGGTACAGAGCTATGCAGTATTGAAGTGATCTAAATGGTGTAAAAAAAGCAGGCATGTAGCCACGACGACGTCTACAGACACAACTACGCTACTGCTGCACTTATTTGTAGAGATTGTACTACTCATACCCGAGTGGGTCGACTGACTGTAGAATTACTGCTGTGGCTACGCATCGTGTACAGCGGAAAGGTTGTCTAAGTCTTGCCGTAGTGTCCCATTCCCAACACCACTCGGCCACTACTGCACTGCATACGCTCACTGCTGTTATCAAATTCTTGGCTTTGGCTGGCACAAATAGCACAATCACGTAGTGTGGGACAAAAGTTACTTCAGATTATTTAAGACAGAAGATGGTGGCAGGATTAAAGACCACCAACATCCAATTGGCCTTTTTCAAATAATAATAATAACACCTTTATTCATTATCTCAATTGTTAGTTACACGTCCAAAGTCTGTCCGCCAGCCAAGTGATAGAATTCTAAAGTTTTTTACGTGTACTACGAAACGCTGCAATCTAAATTACGAGTACGAGAACTCATTATTAATTGTTTACATTTGTTTTATTTTGGAATTATGGGGGAAACTATCAAAGAACCCGAAATGAAAGGATGGCTCCAAAAGTGGACAAATTACCTCAAGGGGTATCAAAAACGGTGGTTCGTTCTATCCAATGGAATACTTTGTTATTATAGGTAAGTTTTTACGAATGTATTTCTTGTCTAAGTTATTAGTCATCAAATGTAACAAACATCTGTCTGTTTTCGTTTCCTCTTCATTATTAACCATCATCGATCATTCATATTCAAAAGTATGTGCAATTTGTAGTGAAAACCAACTGCATACATAATTAATAAGTTTGACACAACTTTCTCTTGGATTGCTTCAGTGTTGATGGTTGAAAGGGACAAATAGTTTTATCCATTCAACATTTAAACAGATCATTGATGTTGTTTTTGTTTGTTGTTTGTTTAAATGTCGTCAGCTGTCATTTCTGAATAATAAGATGCTGAGAAAATTGTCAGATTTTGCTGTTTAGTTTACAAGTTACGAAAAATGCTTATTAATTCTGTTTGTCCGAATTTATGATTGAATTGTATCTGATGATTTTATCATTTGTTTGACATGCTTCTGAATTATTAGCATGTGATGATGAATGGACATTCAAAATAGTTTTTCACTGCACATTTAATATTGTGGACTCGTGTTAATCATTAACCACTACAGATGTATAAACTGTATTCGATCTTTCATTTTATTCAATGAGTCATGCTGCTGCTTTTACCTGACGTTGTAAAATGACGCAATCTGTCATAATTGTGCATATTAAATAAAATCACTAAGTTGATTAAATTTTAAGGTTTGCAGATTGTGCAGATTTTTGGCTGTATTCACTAGGAGATATGGTAGCACGCATATTTTATATTTTGCCCTACATCCTTCCCTTAATACATAACAAGATTATACCAATTTTTATTTATTTATTTGCACTGAAAAATCACTGATAATATGGCCATGCAGTCATACTGAATGTTAATTAGTTAAATGTTTAAGGCCATTTATTGTTAGTAGGTAGGCAATGAATGAACAGTGAATTTATAGTCATCATAAGTCATAATTATCAATACATAAGTGCTGGTCTCCCATTACATGACAATAAAGAAATACAAAGAATACCCAAAATTGGCAGCATGTGATGAAATTCGAAAATATAAGACTTACAAGAATGTTCGTCAGTAATGGGTAATACGATATTATACATAAATGTGTAAAATCTTTAAGTACTTTTACTTTTATTTCCAAACCCTGCATTACCCAATATTTCAAAAAATTGTGTTACAAATTATATATAATATTTTATAATTACGAAACCTTGCAATTCTAACAATATAATCGAACTTTGTTTTTATAGAAACCAAGCAGAAATGACTCATACGTGTCGCGGATCCATAAGTCTTCATGGTGCTCTTATTTACACTGAAGATACTTGCAATCTTGTTGTTTCGAACGGAGGAACACAGACTTTCCATTTGAGAGCAATATCAGAAGTAGAGCGACAAAGGTAAAAAATTGACTTGGTTTGCCGTAATGCTAAAGTATATGTATGGCTTGTGAAACGTATCTATGCAGACTTCTTCTACGGATGTGTTCCACTCCGACTAAACTGGGCATTAGGCAAGATATTACTGTAAAGAGTATCAACAAAAAAGTTTTCTGGAGTTCAATATATTTTTTGTCTTTTAACGGTAACATTAAGCACCTCTGTGCAGAACCATTTCAGTTTTAATATGGACGTCTTGTTATTATAAGAATAATGTTATAAGATATATAAATGAATGGCATTGGTAGGCAGAATAAATTGATACAGCTCTTTATATTATATATTCAATTTAATTACAGATGGGTTACGGCACTAGAGCTTGCAAAAGCGAAAGCGATTCGCACAATGGAATCTGAGGAGGAAGAAGAACTGGAAGAAGTCTCCGCTCCGCCTGACAGCCAGGAAGTTCAGAACGTATTTCGAATGCTATCTGCTAAATTAGAAGACATGCAAACATGCTGTGACCTTATTAACAAACATGGAAATGCACTGCAGGTTAGAAGATATTTAGGATTCTCCCCATGTGACAATATTGTTACTAAATACGACTTAATATTTATCCTACTTTACACAGCGAGTAATTTGGAATGAGTTTTGCTGTATTGGCCTTTTGCGTTTTTATTATTTTATGCTTTAATAAAGTATTTAATTAATAACAACTTTCACAGAAAGCTCTAAGCGAATTGGAATCTAGCGACAGTCATCACGACATCGTTTCTAAAGTTAAGCAAGTTAATGAGAGAGCAACCCTATTTCGGATAACATCAACTGCAATGATAAATGTAAGTGGAGAGGTTGCAGTTTATATAGTGAAACATCCTTCATTCATGAGCATTATTTTTGCGGCTTGTACTTTTTTTGCTTTATGCACATTAACAGTTTGGTTACGATTGTAACGATTTTCTCGTTCGAGTATTATTGTGGCCTACATTGCTTTTTTTCTTTAGGCTTGCACGGAGTACGCAAAAACAGCCCAGACTCAAGGTAAGAAGTGGCAAAAGGCAATTCAGTACGAGAAGGAACAGCGTCAGAGATTAGAGAAGGTTGTGGAAGAATTGGCAAAGCAGCACACGAAGTTGGAAGAGGCAGCTGCCGTGGCAGCTCATCATCAGCAGGGTCAGAACATGTCTTCGAATGGTCATAAAATATGCATACAAAATATACCGTCTGCATCGCGAGAGAAAACCGACAATACTAATTCACTTAATTGTGCAGGACAAAGTTCAGTCCAATCGGATGAAGAAGATGATACTATTTACTATGACGCGGAAGAGGTGGGCGAAGCCAATACCGAATTTATGGTAGATGTACCAATTTCTTCTGCACATCGGAGAACATCAAGTGGCATCAGTACAGATTCTCAGGTGTGACACTAAGTTCTTATTATCGATATTTTATTCGTTTAGCTTTATTTTTCCTTTCACTATATATCTTCTAGTTTACTATAGAATATAGTATACTAGAAGTTTTATATCTTCTAGTATACTATATAAAATGTTCAATTTTGGTTCAAAACCAAAATACAAAATGTTCATTTCTCTGAAATGAAATCAAACCGCAGAGTGTGACCTCCAAAGGTACTGTTGATCTCTTATTTCCTCCGTCATGTATATGTCCGGTATCTCCATAAACCTTATAGTTATTCCAATATATAAATCTGTCATCTGTTTCGGTGTAGTTTATCTGTGTCTTGTTTGTTCACCTGCTCAACATAGCTAAGAGAACTGTGTTATTTGCATTACACATATTTTAATCTAATTATCGACGTACAAAAGATAAGCAAGGGCAATGAAGCAGTAACTTTAGATAACAAAGCCTGAATTGAAGTTTTAGTGAGTGTAGTAAGATTGATAAATATAATGGATGGACATGTGTAATAGAAAAATTATTTGGCCTAAGTTAAGTAAGTTCACTTTAATTAACAATTATTACTATATTACGCGGTCAGTGATTGATACGTCAAGCGTCGTGCTGGAAAAAATATTCGCTGAGATTGATACAAACTGATACCAACCTTCCTAGCCAGATTCATAGGCAAATCCCGTTGAACATTGTACCAGTTATCAGGTTCAGTCAGTTGTCAGCTTCGAGTAATAGTAAATTATTTTGCAGTCACTGACTTTGATCGACGGGCTTAACAGCTTCCTAACCAAAAGAGATTGTCAGGAGACATTATAAAATAATTGTATTAGTCTTCGTCACATCCCATCGTTTTCTGTACTGCATCATTAATTTTTATTTTCAACGGACAATTTTGTATTTTGGTTTTAAATTGTTGGAGTGAGTGTGATTTTAATTTAATTATGGTTGTGGGAGGGCAGAAGTCGGAAGGAGGTGGAAAAGGAGATTCAAGCAGTGATAATGAGGGAGATGACATAAATCAAGGTGCTAGTCAAGCAATGCGATGCATACGGACAAAGGTAATAACTTTCAATATATTTTGTATTCCAATATATTTTAAACTGTTTGATGGACAGATTTGTAACAGCTGCGACAATATGTTTATGTTAACACTGGGTGAATGTTTTGTAGACAAAGAGTGAGAAACAGCCTGTGAAGCTTGCTAATAATCCGCATGAAGATGCTGCTAATCCATCTTCCCAAACGTCGAAAAAAATTCGTCGCAAACGAGTGCCAGACAAGCCAAATTACCCTCTTAATTTGTGGAGTATAATGAAGAATTGTATAGGAAAAGAATTAACGAAAATCCCGATGCCGGTTAACTTTTCCGAGCCCTTGTCCATGCTCCAGCGGTTAACTGAAGACTTTGAGTACAGCGAGATACTTGACTCCGCTGCCAAGTGCACTGATTCCTGTGAACAACTCAGTTATGTCGCTGCCTTTACGGTTTCATCTTACGCTACGACTTCTGTGAGTTCTACTTCTTTTTAAGACTTTTGTACCCCATAATTGTTGACGTTGGAAATAGTAAACAAATATAAGTTAGTCTGTAGTTTAATAGTTTTCATTTGAAAATTTGTTTGTTGTTTAAATCGATGTTTGATCAATGTAAATTGTTTGCACAGGTTCGTACAGGAAAGCCATTTAATCCTTTGCTTGGTGAAACGTACGAATGTGATCGAATGGATGATTTAGGCTGGCGCTGCCTTAACGAGCAAGTTAGTCACCACCCACCAATGGCTGCGCAATACTGCGAGGGTAGAGGCTGGAAATGCTGGCAAGAATTTACTATGTCTTCGAAATTTCGTGGAAAATATTTGCAAGTCATTCCTTTGGGAATTGCGCACTTGGTTTTTAATGATTCTGGTAAGCGAATTAGTTACTTTTTCTTAAAATGGCGTATGATTTATTCTGCAGCTATTTCTGTAATTTGACACCTCCTGATTATGATCAAAGTACTTTGCACGAACTACACAAGCTTAAATACAATAAATCTGATGACGTATCTTTAGTGTCTCACGATCGTTTTGTTAGTGTTTACGATTGTACGGTGGTAGCACTGATCGTAAATATTGAATATCTGATTTGAAACAAAAAATGCAGCTTCTGCTTTAAAAATTGCTAGAATATTATTCTTTTATAGTCTGCTTACTCAATCTGTCAATAATTCAGTCTTTTGTGATGCCTACGTGAAGCCAAATGATTTTTTGTCGCGCAGTCTGCAGTGAAATATTATGTTCATCTAGAGGCACGACATGAGGTTTCTGCCTACACGTAGATGTAGTATTTTTATTGTTTCATTATGGATTTATTGTGTAATTTTTTAAAAAGATGTAGGTGTTTATATTATATTGTTTCTTCAAACAATGCAAGTTAAAACTATATACCAATTAGAATAGAAAATGTTGGTTCGAATTCCGGATTTATAGATTTGACTGTTTTGTTTAGTTGAAGTTACTTTTAAAAATAGGTTTAAGAAACTTCATTTTCATAAGGACAAAGAATTATGCTCTATAATAATATTCTATTGTTGTGAATCACATAATGCATCTCTTATTCTTTTCTATTTTTAGGAAATCATTATACGTGGAGAAAAGTTACAACTACGGTTCACAACATAATCGTGGGCAAGCTTTGGGTAGATCAGCATGGAGAGATGGACATTGCCAACCATCTGACTGGCGATAAATGTCATTTGAAGTATATTCCGTACTCCTATTTCAATAGAGACGTCCAAAGAAAGGCATGTATTATTATTCTAATGAAAACAAATGCTCTCAAACTAAACCTCGAATGTAGATGCGTAGTTCCAGCAATTAATTTAACAATTTTCGTTTTTACAGGTGACAGGATGCGTCATGGATAAGCAAGAGAAAGTTCGTTGGGTACTGAATGGTACTTGGGATGGAAAAATGGAGACATGTGAGGTGCTTAACCAAAAGGAAACAGACAAAAACGGCAAACCTGTGCTGGAGTTGGGGCCTTCTAAATTACTTTGGATGCGGAAAACTCCTCCGTAAGAATTGATCAGCCTTACTCAAGTTAACTTTCTAAACATCATTTAAAGAGGAATGTCTAAAACTTTAATTTACAAATGCAGGCCAGAATCTGAGCGCTATTACAATTTTACTGAATTGGCTTGTCAACTAAATGAGCCTGAAGAAGGTGTTGCTCCGACTGATTGCAGAGTGCGGCCAGATCAGCGTCTTATGGAAGAAGGGCGTTGGGATGAAGCCAATTCTGAAAAGGTTCGCCTTGAGGAGAAACAGCGTGCCGCACGAAGACTTCGTGAAAACGACGCCGAAAAAGCTGCTGAAGATGGTGAGAAAAATGACTATAATGAGAATGAGTCGATGAGTTATAGGTTGAAGCTTCATTTATTTTGGTGCTAATGTATAACGTTTGTTGTTATTTGCATTGCAGGACACCCAATTCCTCCTTATGAACCTGTTTGGTTCAGTAAAGAAAAGGACAAGAACACCGGGAACGTAATCCATGTATATAAAGGAGACTATTGGACTTGTAAGGAAAAAGGTGATTGGTCAAGATGCCAGAATATTTTTTGATTGTCATCCGTGTCTACTCAACTGTTTACTTTTATTTTCTATTTCATTGTAAATTGCGAAGGGAGATTTGATAAATTTGAATGAAAGACTAACAAATATACTTCGGCTGCTCATGTGTGGTATTAGGACTAAAAGTATTGTAGACGTGACAGTTTAAAAGACACCAGATTTTGTTTTTCGCCTTAGCTGGAGGCGACGCAATAATTGTTGGAAATGCAATGGACAAAGTAATAAAATCAGGTCTTAGTATAATTATCAATAATGATTATATGAATGTCTGCTGCGACGTTGTAGTCCTGGTATCACTTATGATGTGATTTGCGTTGACTGTGTGGTACGGAAAGTCTGCTGTTGATTGCATAATATATTAATGCGTGCAATGTCAACAAATCTGTCAGCTCCAGTCGTCGTCGGTGGTTTGGTTATTTCCTATGAGAAAAATGAAGCTTTCATTGATATATATGGTAATAAAGTTTCAGTGCGCTACTTAAGTAGGAATCATTCTGAAATCAGCAATTCTACGCAAGCGAGTTCGTTTCAATTAAATATAATATATGATAAAATAAAATAGTATGTATTATTTTCAGTTAGGCCAGGTCAGCGTTGTTATAAAAATTATCGCGGAATTTCGAAATAAAATTTATTTGTCACTACTTTATTAATCGATGTAGCGTAGTAAGTATTTATAAATTAAAAATTGAAATTAATTAGCAAATCATGCCTATGATGAAATACATAATACAATACACAATAATATTATAAAGTCAAATATATTAGAAGATCAAGTACGTGGTAGGAGCTCTCAACTTGTTAATATAGAATTACTAAAGTCATACGTATGCGTCATGTTTTCCAGTTCTTCTCACACAAATCCCCACTTCCAATTAGACTAAATTTCCAATTCCACGTCACTATAACTCTTGTGAGCTTCATTGGTCCAGTAGCATTGTGGAGAAAATGAAACAAGTTTATATTGAAAAATATGAATGTATGATTAATTTTTGACAACTCACGTTTCAGAGTTCTTGTGTACATTTATTGTATCAATCATAATTTATTGCAATGTTCTAAGACGATCACCATAAAAACAGATATTATACTATGGCTGTTTAAGTTTAAAATTTAGTTTTTCGGATTACTCATGTGGGGCATCAACTGAAGACAACCACTTTTTATTCATATTGTATAATCCTAATATGCATTGACGACAATGAGTTATATTTCTGTTCCGCATGTTCTGCATTTGATTAGCAGGAAACAATTTTGTACAATTGTATTGTTCATTGCTTAATGCAATATTCCATAAAACGGCTATTGTATGCGAGAGGGTTTGTACATCTAACGATAAAAGAGGTAAGCATAACTCATAGTGCTAATTATAAGATGAGCATAAATATTTCATTACAGAGTCACAAATACCAATGTCAGGTAGCAAAGCTGGCTTCTAGACAATTGTTTTACGTTTTTGAAGTTAATTCCATAAAATTAGGTATTAACAGACAAATTTGCTGTTCTCAATGACAGCAAAGATAGAATTGCGTACGCACCCTTACTAATAGTGCAATTAGAAAGGATATAAACGGGCAATTAACGTTTTGTGGTTATAATAGAATAACTGACATTAATGCAGCTGTTACTCTGTAAATCAATATTACATTTTATTGTTTATTATCTTTCACAAGTTCATTTTCAAGGAAAGTATTATCAAATCACTTATTTTGCAATGGAAACCAAAGCACCCTCTTTGACTTAATGAGATGCGTTTTATTATTCATCCGAGTCTCGTAAATGAATTTGTATCACAGCTTTTTCTTTACACAATCAACATGGTACGTATAATGCTTATTGACACTTACGACTATAACACTTATGTAATTTTGTTTCGAATAACTAGTAGGTAAGGATTGTTATGCACAAGATTTGTCTATGACTGGATTAGTTGCTGAGTGTAGCTGCAGAAATCTTTAGCCCACAATGAACGTTAAGACAGGTCAGCAGAACCGTTTTACGAAAGCTCGAAACCGACGTTGGCTGTGATGGCATACTTCAGCTTCTCTCTCAGAGTTGTTCTTTTCTGATAGTTGGGCAACTTCAACAGATTAAAGCAGGTTGAAGAAGTGGGCAGTCTTGTAATAGGATCTTTTCTGCCAATCGTCAAAAATCCTCGTAAAACACTTCCTGTCATACAAAAATTGAATATTATCATCTCTTTGAACGCCTGATATATTAGTTTATTGTCTTTGAATTATTCGCAACAATATTAAGTATTGTTAAATTGTTCCATAAATACTTACCGATCGTGTCACCGGTATCTTCATCATCCCCAACTTCAACACAACGAATGGAAAACGGTGGCTCCAGATTACCAAAACCCAACAAGGGTGGCTTGGAACAGCTCGTGACAAACTAACAATTTTTGGAACACAAAACAAACAAGTGAGACTCATTTCAAGATTTCAGTTTTTTCTGAATATTATAATTATCTCTGAGTTTGACGTCTTTTTATGCTAATTGTCTTAAAGTGGAACATGCGGTACATAAACGATGGACATTTAAAAAGAGGATGTCATGTCACAACAAGCTGACATACTGACAAATGTACTGGTTATTAAGTCGCAATTACTATGACATACCTTGAGAAACAATCTTCGTTCACGTTCATCAAAATCGTGCTCTAAAATTTCCCACAGCCAAATTATAACGCGATGGTTATCATGAAATCCCCCATAGTATTGAGTGTATCGACGCATTTCAGAAATGTCCAAGTTTGTGTCTTCTCCGCTAATGAGTCTTTGAAGCTGACGAAAATGACAAAAGAGATAGTTACATGATTGGGTTTTGAATTGGAATATTTTATATATTTGCGATTTGTCACATAAATATAAAAGATCACACCTCTGGAGGAGAAAATATTCTTATCCATTCGTACGGAAGAATAGAACGAAACCCTCTCAAAAATGAAGCCGTCTGATCTTTAATTTGAAGGTACGAATGAAAGTGGGCCATCAAATACAAATAGCTGATTCTAAAATTGATTGATTAATTTAATTTAATTAAATTGGTTAATTTAGCATTGTGTTGATATTAGCAATATTGATATTAGCAATATTGACGCCAACAATTATTTACTTGTTATCATTTGTTACAGCTATAGATCTCCCTCCTGGAATTAGTTCAGTCGTCTTTATTTCTCCGAGAATGTCCTGATCAACTGAAAATGTTAGCTCCAAATCCTGAAAGGTATATAACAAATCACACTTGAACTCAGAAATAAATAGTTGGTTGATTTTAGTGAACACGCATGAAAATGAGAACCTTGTGGTAGACATGACATAAATCACCTGAACGTTTCCATCGTAGTGTTTAATATACGTTAGTGAGTTGTACAGCTCTCGATCCAAAGATTGCAGCTCATCGATTCCGGAAAACAAAGCATTGGTTTGATAGCCCAAAATTTGACTTAGAAAGAACGGTGCGAAATGAACGTCCACAACGATACCCTACATGTTGTAACATGAAAAACCGTACATATTAGGTTGGAAATAATTTTGTTCACATCACCTCAAAAATAATCGACTTCACTGCAACATTACCTCGTATATTGCCTTGGCTAACATTTTTCCAACAAATTCAAACAGCTGCAAATGGTTGTCGTGTAAATATGACGAAGGAGATGGATAAAGGAGAAACTCGTTAGTAACTTTGAACAAATTTAAGCCTGGGTTGAAAACGCTATTGATGGTCTCCTCCAAAAACTCTACACAACCCAGTAATGATTAAAAATGAGAAATAAGTAATCATATTTTCATTGCACCCGAATTGTTAGTTAAGAATTTTTTACCCTTGAAAACACCATCTTGGTCGATGCCGGCTTCATCAAGGCCGTGCTCATTTTGAAACCTTACTCTTATTGTTCCTTTTAAAGCTTTGATACACAAATTGGACAGCTGAGCATAACCATCCTCGACAATTCTTCCTCTTTGAATCGTAATAAGTGTAGACGAAATGTGACTGACTGGCATATCGGCTTGGTCTGATCCAACAAAATATGGCTGTAGATTCTTTTCAGTATTCACCCACTTTCGAAATAGCATCACTCGGGATTCCTCTTTGATTATGTGAGGCATGTCATTCAATACTCTCTGCAGAAACATAATATGGAAACATTATTACGATTGTACTCAAATATAAAATCGAATGGAAAAGATTACAAAACTAATAAAAATATTAATATCAAACCAAATCCGATTTGGAAAATACCCGGTAGCCTTTGGGATTTCGAGGAGCATCAAACAGAATCATGTTAACTTTGGGCAGATCAATCAACCAACTCTGTTTAGGACAGAATCTTCTTCTACAATCTCTTCGGTACAAAACCATCAACAACGTTTTCAAAGAGGACCAAGTGACAGGATTTATTGTTCCGTGATTATCATTTGAAATCAATCGATAGCATAAAGTGTTCACAAAATTTGCTATGGTCGCCAACTGAGATGTTTTAAACACAGCTTGTTCTTCGTAAAGTTCTTGATCATCCAAAATGCTAAATAAACATTCAAGAAAACTTTATAATTGCAAACTAGAACTACGCTGATAATTGTTATGTATGTTATGTTCCAAACGGTAAAGAAATGACTTACGTTATGAAATGAGTCATTGCATCTGCAAACATTACCAATAACGCTTCCTGAATACGACTGGCCACTTTCTGTTTAGACAAAAGTATTCCAGTCTGAAGTAAGAGATCCACCCATGCTTTGTAGCTGCAGTCATCCACATCCACAAGAAACGTCCACAACGATGCTATGAATTTTGATGACTGCTTGAAGCAAAGGCCCGTTAAAATATCCAATCGACATCTAAATAATATATCATTCAGGTAAAGATAACTTTGAACTAATTGTAAACTTAAATTTTAAGAAAATGATATATCATTTGGTAATTATTAAGCCAAAAACGAAAAATAGTAATTAGTATATTACTGAGGAAATGTCTTTATAATCTTGTTGTAGTAAGCACAAGCCATGGAGATCTTAAAGACGACATCTGAATCAAACTTAATGTGGGCGCAGTCAGTCTCAGGTGTTTTGGCATTTTCGCTAGTAAATGTTTTCCGAAACATTTTAGCAACCGAACTCTTAAAGGAACTTTTCTTTTCTTTAACTGGAGATACTGATCCAGAATTGGTCACAGCTCCAGAAACTGATGATTCTGCTTCACTTCCTCCGACAGCCTCAGAAATTATTTTAGGAGGTTGTACAACTTCGTAAAGGGGGCTAAATAATACCTAATATAATATATGTAACAATTAGTATGATGAAAAATATTGATAGTTAAAAGTATTGAAACAAATGGTTCTGGCTTAAAGTCTAAATTACTTACATTCATCACCTCAGCATTCCAAAGTGAGTCCACTTGCATTCTGACATACATGGAAGTATTCAAAAAGGAAGTAGGGATTTTAGTGGGAACCCAACCAATCATTGGATGCCAATGACGTGACTTTGAATTTTCTTCGCGTGACAACACCACGTCCATTAGAAGATGTGTCACTTTCTACAAAACATGTTAAAAAATACATGAGGCAAAAAATATACAACTAAGAAAGAGGATTATTGAGCAAAATTACCATAAAAACCGGATGATAATTTTCATCCCACTTTTCTTGGTATTGGGCCAAATAAACCAAGTTTGCAAACAGTGAGAGAGAGTCTGAGAGATCATCTGCGAAAAGTTCCGTTAAACTGTAGTACTCGCTTAAATCAGGATTCATAGAGTCCACAATTTTCTTTTGAAACTCATAACACAATGTCTGAAAGATTCAAATGGTATCAATTAGCTATTAAATATTTTACCGTTATTCAATCTGCTGTAATCACAAATTATTACACAATTACTTTCCCACAAATGGAATCCAAAAAGTATGTGTACGCTGGAACTGTTAATATAAATTGTATGTACGCCTTCAGATAAACGGTGCCCATTGAATTCAGGATCGGTCGAAGTGATAAAATATCGATGGCCATTAAATTAGTCTTATTTATACAAAACTGCAAGATTAAATAATTGAAATATAACGTACCTCATTAAAATGGAGCTAAAATTATATGCCTTGAGCATGCGAAAAGTTTTAAACAAATCGCAATGATATGGTTGAACTGTTGAACTGAAGGGCTTTGATTACCTTATCAGGGCGACCCATACCACCTTTAAGCACAGCATTTAAATTTGCATAGAATACTCCTGATTCTAATAAATGAATGAAAATGGCAAGACTCAATTTCTCCATTCCAGGTTTCAAAGCTTTGTACTGTTCAGATCTGATCACTTCCCAGCCGTTGGTTGAAGTTAGACTTACAATTGTGTTTAAAAACACGGAAATACGTTTTGACTCAACGACTAGTTCTGGTCTAAGTAAAGTTAACTGAAATCAAAGCATCATGACACAAAATAATTAGCTAAAACTTTAATTATCAATAGTTTGAAAATAAATGATGGCTATTTGAAATTATTGACATACAGACTTCGTGCAAGCTAAAACGAGACTTTTTAAATGATCAATCCAAGTCAAAACTTGATCTCTTGGAAATCCGCAGCCAATATAACTAAACTGTGGTTTTTGTTGCTGCAAACTCCAGTTTACATATCTAAATGGAAGATATAAAGTCGTATATATTAAAAATATATTGCATCAAAACATTGATAATGTTGTTTTCAAAGTCATTGTATAGCAAGTCACGAAAAATACCTGCATAATCTTTCCAAAACGTTTAATTCCGTTTTCCAGTTCAAATTTGGAATAATTATGATAGCTTGCGTGAAAATAGCTTGTGCGAGTACAGTCGGTGGACCTTCAGGATCGAAATTCTCCATCAAATTTTCAAACTCATTTCTATGAATTCAAGTAATAGAACATTTTAAAAAGATTGATCGATGGACAGTTAAATAAATAGTTTATTAGATTACACGATTAAGTATTAGTTGAACACTTCAGCATTAAACATTATTTAAATTTAATGGGTCTGACATTGTATGTTTTATGTGCATTGTACTTATGAAGTGACCTGTTGAATAATGAATAATAAAGATAATACTAATAATAATAATAATAATAAAATTATTCTTACATGGCATCGCGTTTTACTTTTCTTTTCGTTAGAAACTCCCGTACTGTTTTTTGTATTATGAGAACTGCAGAATTTTTTCGTCGTTCCTCATCTCTTTTAGCTCTTTCCTGTCGTGCCTTTTCTAGAAATGTGTCTTTCTGATTTTTTATTTGCGAATGATCAAACGAGTCACTCATTTTGCCCGTAATTACTTTTTGAAGTAGTTTTAGCTTAAAATAAAAATCTTATTACAGAATGTGTGCGTCTTGATAACAAATGATCAAGCAGGCTAAATGCATTGCATGTTTATTGTCTTTCCTCCAAAACAATGATAAAATACTTTTAGAATTATTGCCTTCAGTTTTCTCGTGTATTGCTGCAGATAATTTTGAATGTAATCGTTTCGAATTATACTATTAAAACAACTGACTGAGAGTAAACAGTAAAATACAATCAACACTCATATAAAACAAAAATACAAATAAAAACAATACAATCAACTAAGTTGATCTGCTAATCTGTCAGAATGACGAGATCATTGACTGGTTAAAGGGATTGTGTAGGTTGATGATTGACGGGAATTTGGGAAGACCGAAATATGAAATTCAAATGTCCATACTACAAAGTTTATAAAACCGATTCAGTTAACTCAATAACCCCTATTATAACCCACAATTTATGGAATTTACAAATTTTGGTGCTTTTCTGACTTTAGTTAATGTTGAAATGAATTAAATATTAATGAAACCGCTGAATTTAGTAGGGGTTAAAAAGTCAGTCTACTGCGAACGACTCGATCTGTGATTTTGTGAAACTGAGAGAGAACTGAGAATAGTAAACAACGCGATTCACATTTTAGCGGCTGAACTCCAATCAACCCAGAATTCAGCAGATAACGAATTAAACTTCACGATTCACCAATAAATACACTGTCATCTGTAATTGCATAGGAATAAATACGGGGTGAATGATAATAATCACTGTACTTGAACTTGTCATTTTAACAGTCATATTTACAAAAATGTCCACTTTGTATTGTGGAGATAGGGGTGTTCGATTCATTCGGTGCTCTGTAGGAATGCATTATGGAAAAGGAACGAACTGCTAACCAACCGCCTTTTTATATTTTATTTTATCACATCTTCCCTGATAAAATGTGTTCGTAATTTCGTAATCGTAATCCCTATGAGAATTTTGGAACCACAAACATTAAACTCTTCACAATTATTTTTCTGTACTTGTATGAACATAATGTCTATGGATGAACTTACAATTAGGGACTTTCACCGCAACGAAGAAACACGAAAATCCGACGCCTCGATTGAGAATTTCGCTTTTTATATAAAACCTGTTCAGTACCTACTACTTTCACTTTGAGAAAGAAATTTAGGTCTTACGCCGTGTCGGCCGTGTCCTTTTTTCGAAATATTGTACATCGGTATAGTTATGAGCGAATGTGGTATTTTCGATCGCTTTAAATGCCCTGCTTGTTATTAATTGCAAGAATTATGGAGATTTGCAAATGTATTTAGTAGTATAAAGTATAATGATGGACGCTGAATTTTACATACGGAGTTCAATATGTTGGGTACAGGAGAAGTAAACTACAGTGACAAATAAATTTGGAGGGTATAGTGTAAAAAGACACGTAAAAATGGCAACGGGTCTTTTATTTTCACATGAATAGAACACACAACAAGGTGATACTGAAGCAATGTCGTAAAAATAAATACATGTTTTATATGATATGAATAAACGTAGATTACAGAATCCACAGACAGATAAATTAAATCTGCTTTCATGCGTAACCCTTTGGTTTAGAGTTTTGAAGAACATCTTGTACCGTTTTAACCCATCGATCGTGATGTTGAATAACGTCATTTGTGTTGGTGGCTACCTCAGCGTCTGGAACTCCATACTTGGGGGGATTAGCGTTAGGGTCATAGCCTAGGGTAGATAACATGGGAGCAGTACTTTCCATATCTTTAACCACATCATCCGGAATGGCACCCACCCATTTTGACAACGCTTGAATATTCACTGGCTTTACTACTTGGTCGGATGATCGCTCGACTCTACAAATAAACATTTCCATAATATTATTGTCACAATCATAACAACCATGCTCTAAATATTTTTATCTTGTACATAAGGGCTGAACTTTGAACTAAAATTATTTACTTTGATAACGACACTCCTCCCGGTTTGTTAATAAATTCTTCATGATGCATCACATTTTCCATCCATGGAAGCCCAAGATACGATAATATTCGTTCCATTTGTGATCTCGGGTGCAAAACTAAATCTTCGTATCTGACCTTAAGACATCGGTCTGCTCCAAGCTCGTCGCATTCGCGCATCATGGTTTTCATTGAGTTCGACCACTTCGTCAAACACTGACGATAGTCTGTCAAGTCAAACCCAGTCACTGTCACCTAAATAAAAAATTCATGTTAAGTAGTGCCATTTTAAAGAGACTAAGCTGATTAAAAACGTCGCAATTAATTGACGAAACAGATATTATTACTTAACCAACAAGCTACGATTCGTAAAGTTGAAATAAGTATTTAGTATAACTAGGGCAAATCATGATCATTAGTCATAGAAAAAAATGTCATAAAGGCACCAGTGAGAATTGGCATAGATTTGCAAAACAATTTGGATGAACAGTACATAATCATTGTTTAGGATTGTCGATATCAGAATGCACTTTTCTTTTAGTCAGAGTAAGTAATAAAAACTAAAAGATTACATACACAAGGTTGTCGGAAAATGATTTTTTGTTTGTACAACAATCACAATCATGTCATTTACTTTTACATATTTTTTAAAAACATTGTAATCCATGCAGCAGTGCATGTGGATGCAGTTCTATTAGCATTTTTTAAGACTACTGATAAGAAAATTCTGCCTAATGCTGTGATTGTCCTTTATGAACATAATTAATTAATTTCCCGCTTAATACTTTAACTCCGTTGATAAAATGACAATTACAATGACAATTACAGTCACATCTATAATAGCTTTGGCCAGATTATTACAATCTAAATGGGTTTTTACAACCTTTGTACTGCCATGCATCGAGCTGTATGAGAATTAAATATAAGAAAATTAATTCAAAACTTTTGAAGCAACTTTAATATTGATAACGACAATTCTGGGGGTCTAGCCTCTGTAAGAACAGTTCAATAAAAAAATTCACTGTATACACAAGGTATGCATTAAGTAATGCATTTCATATCGGTCAGTCACGAAATATAGTGAAAACATGGTATGACAGTTTAAATCATCTAAAAATAAATTATTTATTGACAAAGGCAAAAATTGCACTTTGAATAGCATTTGAAAAACATACCTTTCTAGTGATGAGAGAGTGAACGACGGCTCGACCATCTCGAATCATAAATATGAATTTGGCTTGTGGGAAAAGTTTTAAAAGGAATATTCCATACTTAAGTGTAAATGGATCTTTGTTGCAAAGCCGTGGGGCTGGATCTCCATGCTTAACAACAACTTCGAGAATAAAAGAGGCGACTGCATCTTCGATTATCTGCAAAAAATACAAATAAATATCATCAGGACTCACTTTGACGAATACCTATAACAAACATCTGCGTTCAGCTCCACACCTATTTTGTACAATTCGGGTTAAAATAAACTGCCAGAGGTTACAGAGAACAATCTACAGAAAAGAACCGGAAGGCGTATATCGTTTGTCTTGAATCTAAACTGAAAACAATCATCACGAATCGCCTGGAGAGTGTTTATGTAGGTTTTCAAATGAAATGTTACCTAAGCCTAGAATCTTCCCTAAGCCTACAGAGTTCCGGTTACATTCGTCTTTGTTACAATATTACTCTAACAATAACAACAAGACATAGTAGCGTCTAAGCTAAGCCTACTTCAGCAGATTCTGCATCACATGATATTATTCCAAGACAAAATTGTATTATTAAAAACAAATAATATCTCTGTTGTCTGTATCAATGTTGTTTTACTGCACTACATTTCAAAGTTTGATTAAAATGTGGCTTTGAATTCATGTATTGTTAAAAATTCATTATGTTAGTTTGGGCCACGCAGTTACAATAAATCAGGTAAGTTTTGATTTATGTTCTCTTGAAAGATGAAATGATAAAAACAAGGAAAGGCACCTTATCCGAAACTCCGGCTTCATGCAGACGAGAAGATTCTTTAGCAGATCGATTCCATTGGGCTGCCAGCTGTAATATCCTGGGAACAACTCTTGTCTCCTCCCCACATCGTATATCAGCATGGGCATCCAGCATAGCTCTAGCAAGTGTCGTCCCAGAACGAGGAAATCCTCCAATAAAGATCAGGGGCGACGATCTGTCGTATGAATGGGGTTTACCATTCTTGTCGTAAACAACAGTCTAAATCAATATAATAATTCAACAACTCAACACCCAAACACAATCTCTTTCAAATTGTCATTTGGCATTCAGTCATATTCACTCTGTCAACCCTTGATTTTGTGCTTTTTGAAAACTTTTATCGTTCTACCTAGATTAGTTCTCCGAAATTAGTTTTCTGAAAGAAAACATTTTTCATATGAGCAATTGACAGTTTTTTGTTTACATACATAACATGACTCGTTTGGTAAAGACGTCTCAACAATATTTCCATTCATTAGGAAACATATCAGAATATTTATCATTTCCTGGTGACATAAACAGAAAGCAATATCTACAACATAACAAAGGATATCTCTTATAGCTCATTTGCATACGGCAATAAAGACACAGCAGTGGATCTGATGTTTGAGACTTGAGACAATTGAGAGTATTTAGAGTCGCAGTTTCATGTAGTAGCAACAACGGTGGTCCAGAAATTGCAGACGGAGCAGAGCAGAAACTTTCTAAGAACCTCTTAACATGACATTTTTTGCGTAGGTGTGGGGGTCATACAATAATGTGTAACTACACTATAAAATTTAATTAGGAATGGTTTTTTAAATTTTATTCCAGGAATTGTATTGTCATAATCAAATATGGTCAATGGCCATTAAAATTATACTTCCTTATTGCTTGTCGGGTATAACATAAGCTATCAAAATCAAAGGTTAATCAACGATGGTTTATGTTTGGTATTTTAAGAAAAACTTGCACGACATACCTCATGACTAGTTAAACTCTGACACGAACTGGAATCTCCGCCATTTTTAATGAACACCATAACAAAGAGGAATGGAAAAAGGAGACAAAAGCCAATGATCAAAGCTTTTCGAACACCAGCAACACCTCGTAACATAAACATTGTTCAGCTTTCAATCCAAACCACAGCAATAGCCACTCTAGCATACGACTTGCCCAATACGAATTGGTCACTGTCTCTGAAAATCAAAATTTAAATTAGAACAACTCGTTAAATTTAAAAGCAAATACAGAAAGGTTTTATTTTAAAACTAAAAAACAAGAATTTCAAATCACTGAAAACACTAAAGTCTAGATTTCCAAGTCGATAACTTATTAGTAAGACAACAACTAAAAGTGGTTTAGTTTAATGTTTAAGTACCTCTCTATAAAAATAATGGTTTGTAAGAACACTTAAAACTTTGACGAAGATATTATGAAGTGTGATTTTTTACTCATTACTACACATGAGACAAGTCAAAGGCTGCTGCATGTTTACACCTCTGTATTCAATACACTTGTCAAATAGACTTTGGTTGGAAACACAATCCAGTATGTAGCACGTAACAAGATGAGTTGCGCAAATTCCGATAAACACATGAGACAAAATATGTGTAAGTGTAAATGACAAATGAGACAGATGAACTGAGTTGAATGGTTATTTCTGCAAACGTCAATATGAAATGAATACAACAATGAATAAAGTTTTCATGTGTATTTATAATACTAACATTTATTCTGGGCAGCTCTATGCGTATATTATATGAAGCAGTGACAAAGAGTAAGTTGTTGTGCACTCTTTGAGCAGTCTGTAATAAATGCGAGTATGAACTATTGCAATTGTACAGTACGATGTGGATGTGTATATTAAATGTTCAATATACAAGAACAAAAACAATATATGCAGTTTGAAAATAAATGCAAAGAAGGAAACGTTTCCTTCGCAGCTTTAAAATCAACTTAACAGTTACAGTTCTCAAAGTTCCAATTCCCACAATACAAAGCCATAGAGACAGGACTTAGGATAAGTTGCAAAAATTGAGGAGAATAATAAATGTGCAGCATTCATATAAGCAAACTGAACAGTTAAATTAAACAGCTTGTCTACGTCCACGTATATATTCAATGTCAGTGTTATAATTCTAAATTGAAACGTACGTTTCTCATAATAATAACAATAATAATGTCCCCACACCTATCTTTGCCACAACACATTATTATGCCGTACATTGTCCATATAATATGTACACCTAATACCAATACCAATACCTACTTACTTACTTAAGGCAGTTACAGTCAAGAGTCAACCGAGGACGGCTTCTTTAACCATTTCACCCTTCACCTATGTAATAAATGTGAGCTCGAGTCTCACTACTACTGCCACTTGATCATGGAAAATCAACACACACGTTTACCATTTTAACTGTAATCTGTCATAATGCACTGACGGATAGTAATTATAGAAACTAGGGCACTTCATCTCATCTGAAAATCACCACTGATGATGATGAGCAGCAGATTACTTCCATTCAACTCCTTCAATTTTATTAGCTGCAATAAAATGCTTAATTGTGTTTCAGCTTACAATATTCTTGTGTTTTCTTTTGAGGCAATGCAATATGTAATTCTTCAGTCGGTTTCGTTTAGGATGACAAGATAGAAAATAGAAAAGGTCGTGAGAAGTTGAGACGTCTTTAATTCTTTCGTATATTGCGACGCGAGACAGAGTTTAAGACGGCAAACTTTCCAGACATATCAGGTCTTCAGGTCAGCACTTTTTGCACAGTGGGACATTTGTCTTTCTATCGTGTTAGGATCACAAGATTTATAATAGATCCCCGCATGGAATTAAATCTGGGCTTTATACCGTGCAGCGACACAATTATACGGCAATGTATTACTAAAAGCCAACACTGCTGCTGCTTTATTGTACGTGTAATATTATGCATGCAGAGCACAAAATATCAAAACGCCCCCGCTAAATAATTCACAGACTTAATGTTTGAATTTTGCATCTACGGATACACCTAGTTGATATAGTTGATGCTTATAATTTTATTACAAACAGAAGCACGGCTTGCGGTGTCAAATATTATACAACTGTATGACGACAAGACCACAATTATTTATGGTTTTTGTTAGTATATAGCTAAGCTATCCAAGTACGTAGGAATTTTCGTATTATAAAATTCAATAAAATTCAATAATAATAATATTATTTTCTTTACAGGTCGATGTATCGAAAATTCTTCTCATGATTCGTACGGTTTATGGAAACCTAAAGCCTTGTAGTTGTTACTTGTTTGTAACGAGTTTAATCAATCAGCAGCCCGTACAAAATAGAATATAATATGATTTTACCTGTAAAATAGTAAAATATGGTTTATTGTATGAATGGAGGAACAAAGGGTGTCAGTGTCAACTACTGAACTAACAAATAAAATATGTACACCAAAATAAGTGAAGGTGGTGGTGATGGCAAATAGGAGGTGAATGTTTCGTTCGTGATTATGGATAATACATAAATAATACATAAATAAAAACAAAATTTATTATTAGGCTAAGTGTAATGGTGTTGTGATATGCGACATGGTATGCATGTGGCAATGTTATTTTATTTTGGCCTGAGAAATCCTGAGTCCTGCAAAGTTCATTCCACTCGGCTCCAGTGGACTATTTTTATGTCTCCACTTTCTAATTCTAACTAATAAGTTTATGGTTTCTGTAGCTTTTGGGTTTATTTCACACCATCAAATGCTTCCGGGAAAAGAATTTACAGTTTAAGTTAATCTAGGCAACTTTAATCAATAAAATGTCACAAGAGTTAATTACCGATTTCTAGAGTTGGAATTGTCACAAAGTTATTGAAACACACATTTTTGAAATATTTAGGTAGTAAAGATTGAAACCACTGCAAAACACGAAATGAAAATTTAGAGAGAATGGAAGAAAAGAATTTTAAGGGCGCACTTTAAAAGTTGGTGGAGGCAGACGCTATAGATTTTGTACATTATGTGATGTCTGTCTCTGTAATCTGAGTGAGAAGAAGGTAGCTAAATTCATGGATGGTGATGTGAAGATGTGATGAGGGTGGTGTTCATGTTGTTGGAATCTCTTCATTTGATATGAATGAAGCATCGCTGGATGGAATATATTTATTCCTTAGTAGAGCTTTGAGTTTTCGTTTGAGTGGGTTTGTGTGCTCCAGAGGCAGCATGTTTTCTAAGAAATCTGGCAGTTATTGGCTATTATCATGGACAGCAGCAGACCATCCATGGTTCATGGTACATCCAACTTGCGCTGCTGGCACAAAGACGAACAGCAAATAATACACAACGAACACCACCACACATGACTATGACATACCAAAAACTGTCCAGCTGCTGTATATCATTCATAAGCTTGAATAGATAATCAACTCAACTCTCTACACGACGGATTTTTATAAAATACATATCACTACATGCTCCAAGCCTTTATGTACCTATTTCAATATTCAAAAAGCAACAGCATCGTTTTCAAAACCCATTTCCAACTTTTCTATCATAACCAATCTTCTGTCACTAAATTAATACATTATTAAGCAGCTCTTATGGTATCCGACGAGCGAATAAAATGGCTAAAAATAATACATCGATTTTTTAAGTCATGCGATTTTACTAGTCACTATCCATAGTTAATAGGAGAAGTCTTTATTACTCCAGGGCGTATCTACGTATGGGCTCACCGGGCTTGAGGGATCCCCCCCCCCCAAGATTCTGGAAAAAGGGGTTTATTTGATAGAAAACACGTGGCGAAAGGTTGCAAACGTACTCCTTTTTATATCTGAGCCCTCCCCGTCATATGCAGAATCCTAGTTACGCCCTTGTTCACAACTAACAACTATTATACATCTAAAATATTTTGGTTAACAACTACAACTCTGAATATGCATCCCCAAATTAATATTGACAATAATTAGAATGACAAAATGAAAAATATTCCATAATATTATATTTTAAGAGTGTACAGGAAGCTTTGCAATCTAAATGTTAAGGCTGATACATGTTAGAACGGTTACTGACACGAAATTAATTTTTACTCGAGCCGACTACTCTTAATGTGAAGATTTATAATTCAGGACTACGACTAGTACGTAGAATATACTCAAGGCGTAGTTACGTTTGCTAGTGTACGCGAACGAATGAAAAGCTAATGAAATATTTCACAAACATGTACATGGAGCATTGACAGTTTAATGCATAGATATGAGATGATAATAATAATCTTGGATAAAAAGTACAAAAGCAACTACTGATTACCGACGAATTACAATAATGAACTGGCATAGAGTGTTTGTCATCAAGAATCAGAGAAACTTAGATAAATATTAAGAGGTAATATTGAATGTTGAAAACTAACCTGCTTTTCTTCACCATTAAGTGGATCACATTCCGTAGTTGGTTATTAATTATTTATTTAATGTACTTGTTTTTGCTAAAGATAAGTTGACAAAATTGACAGGTTGGTCACTGCCAAAAAGCCAAAGAAAGCAGCGGCTCACAAAGTAGTGCAAGTCCACCACCTGAATACACTGCACACGAATTTGTTTTCACAAATATTGAATATTTGCTAACTGATGAGTAAACAGTAAACACTAATAATCACTGATGACTGATTGGGCTAAGCTGACATCTGACGAAGGTGATAAGGTGGTTGTTGTGATATGACTAAAGCAACAAGATATTGTATAGGAGATACGCAAAAAGCTGACAGTTGTGTTTGGTGTTGTTGTGTGTTCTTATCAGTTGTTGAATCTGTTGTGTGTACGTGTATATATATAAAAGCTTGCAACTTGTAGCTAAATTGCAATTACACTAACTAGGAATTCATTTATTGATGACAGGACTCGTAATTAAAACAAAAGAAGAGAAAAGTGTGGCAGCATTTTCTAAAAGTTGGTGGTTGATTTATATATAAATTGTGGAGTGTTGTTGTTGTGTACAACTGATAATCTGTTCATCATGAAGGGTACAGTCAGAATTGTAGTCACCATTTCACAGACCGTGCGTCGTGTAGTTCAACCATAAACAGAACAACACACAAAACTACACACACTAAACTAACTAGAACTGTGGAACAACACCAGAACTTCAATACTCCACTCTGGTCAGACTCAGACAGAGGCTCGCAACTCACAGACAACCAAAAACTCTCTCACGAATTGAATGATCAGACTCAGCACACACTCACAGGCACAAGAAAACAGAACAGGTACTGTTCACATTTCACATCTTTTCTCAGCACATTATTTTATATCTTGTCCTACAGCTCAGTGTTCCACCAAGAACATTCTGTAGTATCTTCTGCATGTTATGTTACTTCTGTTATGTGTGTGAACAAGTGAGTGAACATACTGTGCACTGCACCCTGAACCCAATGTGCATTGCACTCCTCACAGCCATCACTCCTTCCGAAGAACCATCCAACACGCTCAAATACCAAAATCAAGTGCACCAACACAAAACACAATTATAGACGATGCCACTCAAATATTACTCCCTTCAAAATCAGTTCTGAAGTTCCTTAGCTTTTCTAATTGTCTCAACATTTAAAAAATAATTCCTCCTAATTTCAGAGATAATTTTAATTCGGAGAAATAACTCAAGGAGGAGGCCAGGAATTAGATTGGAAAGAATTCATTACAATAATTTTTAATACACTTAGCACTTCCTCCCTAAGAATTTACGCTACAACTTTAATTCGTAAAAATAGGGGACCAGGAATTGGATTTTAAGAAATAATTCAGTTTAAGTTCGTGGTTTTCTAAAAAAAGGCGTATAATTATTTTATAATTCAACCGTCAGTCGATATATTCTTGGAAGGACAGTTTGAGACTTTGCATTTACCTGCGTATTCACTGCAAGAATTATTTCATAGAAATATTTTGAAATTGCATTGTGGAAGGGTTATATGGGAAAAGGTTGTAATTGTATGAACATGAATAAGTAGTAGCAATTCTAGCTATTCTATTCAAAGATTCACTGCGCATTAGACATTGTTTTCTTACAGACGTCGTCTACAGTTTCATCGTTTCATGCATCTGTGTATAAACCAGTATTATAGGAACTTGATATTATACAGTGGGTTTAATTTACAAAGAAGACTTATTTTGTGCTTGACTTATCGGAATCGTTCGTTTTTAATTTTACTTACTTTATCATTTGGACTATTTTGGTTGTACAATTACTTTTACTGTAAAAATGCACTTACATTTATTTGCCTTGATTTTAATAAGCTGGTCAACCAATTGTAATATGCTGGAGCATGGAAAAACGAGAGACTTTAATGAGTCTTTAGGTTGTCTTGGATAGTCAATTAAAATAGTTCACAAGTTTGCATGCATTATAATAATAATATTGTTAGCGTTGAAATAATTCTCACCGCATACAATACAAGACATCCAGCTGTAATTTTTCCTCAAGGGTCTAATCTAAGTTGAGTTGAGATTATTGGTGTTACATGAAAATTGAAACTTTGTAAATGAAACGCACTGTATATGAATATCTTAAGTTGTAGTAGTCGTAGTCTTTCTTGTAGTTTATTAGTTATGTAGTCCTTTGTGTGTAGGTCAGGCAGAATCTTCACAAAAAGTAGTATGTTGTTGCTTGCTTTACACCAAGGTAAGGAAAAATTAGGTACACGAACATGATACGCGATACAATACTATCTTCTTGCGGATATAACAATTTAACCATAATATAATGTTACAGCTACTAATAAAACTAATGGTAAAGACGAGCAATAATAAGGCTCGTCAATTTGAGGAATGCGAGTGAGTGAGGGAAAAGATTGTGAAAAGGGGGTATTTTCTATATGGGCATTGCGAGACATTCCTTGTAGTATGTAATTTTGTTTCCCTTTGCTCAATGGCAATCATTTTTACACACTAGCAGAAATAAAGATTAAAATTTTGATTTGTAAGTAAAAATAAAATGTTGCTAGTGGCAAACAAAAATGACTTACAAACTTGTAGTTTTCTCAACCCATTTCTTAATGTGCAGTAGTAGAAGTAAGTATGATTGTCGATTTCAACAAGCAAGTAGATGCCTGAATGCCTGTATCTGTATCATTTTTACTTATCATTGAGAAACGACAACGGTGGAAGGATTAACATTATTTCTTTATGAGATTTTTGACACCTTGTGTGAGTGAGTTTGAATTTTTTAATGCTATGCATGAGATCTACTGGTTGTGTAATCATTTGACTTTGTGGGACTCCTACACTTTAACTGAAGCTCACTCTATCACCATTATGCATCATCGCTATCGCTAACCATGACTATAGCATAACATAATAAAGTAAATAATATTTATGATAATAAGTAACGTGAATAATCTTTATTGCGAACGAAGTATGGATGGGCAATGAGAGATTTAAAGTGCAGTCGTATCATCGTGTAACTTTGTGCCGTCTCCTTACACATTTTACAGTGTAGTAGTTGGGTTTCTGTAGATTTACCAACATGCACTCTATATTTATACTATTAATGCTTGTCGCTGCAATTGCAATGATTTATAAATAACTTCAGAAAATTATATCAACTTATGTCGGGTATCGTAAATATTGTTCTTTATTTAACCATTAGCAACTTTAAATAGGATATGATCCAGCGACGCTTCTCGACGAATATGAAACTTCAGTTGATAGTCGATTATATTAATGCATTTTTTATTGATTTAAGTAAATGAGAATTCATTCTTGATACCTATTCCTCTATTCCAAACTTTTCCTGATACATTTTCTATTTATATTTAGATATTGCATTTATTTAGTATGCGTTGTCCCACGGACAGGTTTTCATGACATTTTTTGTAAATAATATTCCTAGCCTAATTACAGATTCCTAATCCTAATTCCTAATTACTAATACTAGATTCAAAACTGATTACAAATTCGAAAATCTTTTGAACTGATTGTGAGACAGTTTATTAATACATTTTTTTAAATGTAGTCCCTCGTTGCTTTATTACAGATTACTAGCTGTTATTATATGCATAATAAAATTCAAAGTTAATGAAGGACGTACCGCGAGGGGGAATACCGTTTAAGTCGATCTTATAGTAAATGCAATAAAAAACACGGAATGGTTTGATGAAAACAGGATTCTATTTATTATTCAGAGTTGCCACATTCATATAACATTTTACTCATTTTTAATTTTATACGCTGAGTACTAAATATCATTACAATTACATACTGCATTAACTATTATTATTATACGGACATCATAGATAAAATTGAGTGAAGCAGTAAACAAGATAGTATCGTTTTGTCACAAAACTGATTTTGCAAAAAGGTTGACAGTTACCGTCATTGTCATAGTTAGTCTTAAAGAAGTTTTAAAGTCCAAGTGATATTTTGGTCAATAATCAAAACAATAAGGTTCATATAATTTTGTAACAAGTTCTGTTGAGACAGCTCAGCGGTTCAGTTCGCTTGTATAATATCGATTGAATAATCAAATGAAAACTCATGTATATGTTGTGCAGTGCAAGTTGCACCAGTATTTTGTCCATCTTCAGTTTCATAAGTATTTTTATTGTCCTACTACGGACTTATACTTTATAGAACTCTATGAAGCAGCATGGTGCATTGGGAATGGATTGCAAAATTGAAATGTGGATTTTTCACTCAATAGGATTTCGCAAATTCTATCCACATAACAAGAAATTGACATAATTGCATTGATAATCCATTAAGAAACAAAACAAACTGGTTAATAGTAAATATTAAGTGTCTAAAATATGCCGCAATCATTGGAAATGTTTTATAAAAATTATGTAAAATCTGATGGTTGAATTTTCACTCTTGAATTTACGTATGATTTTTCCTCACAGAAAAATACATCTCAATACTTTCTATATTACTTACTATAGAGAAATTCATATTAATACACACATATTATTTGTCTCACTCCTTTTCCACTGCACTGGCTGCTTTCCAAAACAAAGAATTTCTACAGTTGAGAACTATCACTATAACACGCACATGAAACACCTTACACATTTTTACAATCAATAAGCCATGTACCAGTATTGAATACAAAGACACAGACAAAGACAATTTTACTTAGCTGCTTATTATTACATAGAAATTCATTCTGACATAGGGATGAAACATTAAAACATCGTAGCAACACCGAAACGGACAATCAGATCTCTGAAATGAAATAGCTAATAATTGCCATTTGTCAAAAGAATGAAGTTCTTACACCATTGAGTAGATTTGGTTTAGTTGGATTAGTTTTGTATGAGTTGGTTCCAGAAATTTGAACTTATATTATTGGCCTGCAAAATGTTCCAGTTACACTTGAACAAATAGTTACACTTGGCATTTGAGGAAAAATGAAACGCACATTTTATACATTCATTCACCGTTCACCCGAGAATAGTCTGAATTTGACAACAGAATCAGAATGCATTGGTCTGATTCGAGAACTTTTGTATTGTTGTCACAGTTTGTACACAATAATCATCCACATACATAATATTATAACACAATAGTGTGTATTACAATAAATACAATGAAATTAAGTCACAACGATTTCTGCTCGAACATTGATTTGTCTTGTACAATCAAATAACTTATTTTTACATTACAGTGATTCTTCGTAAGTCTTCAAGAATAATACGGCGACAAGCGCAATTCTCGAACAAATAACCTAAGTGCTGTTTTTGTTCGGTTACTGAAAGCACACTTGTGTGCGTGTGTCTGGCGCTTTGGCATGTTGCAATAGTTTGCAAAATATCGTTACATTTATTGTACTCTGTATGCATGTAAATGTATGTAACGTTTTATTAGAAACACATTGATTACACACAATAATTTTGTTTGCTGTGATTAGATAGTAAGTGCGAGTGCACCATGAGCTGCTTGGCTGCAAGTAATGAACACTAAATGTTAGTTAGTACAAGTATAACAAAGTATATGAATACATTAGGTTGGTCACACATACAAGAGCAAGGTTGTCGTTTGTAAATATAAAGTGAACAATTAATAATGCTATAACATTAATAATAATATTAGCTTATTAAAATAAAATACCGCAAGTCACCATAAACATTATTTGGGCTAGTGTCTTACATTACATACCTCTTGCAACAAATATGTAGCAAAACTTATAAAATGTGAGTTCATAGGTTTCAATCATTTTTATGGGTACGTTGGAAAGAAAATGGCATCATTGATTCAAATGCAGTAATTATTAAACAGCAATTAATTGCATACAAATTATTTTATAAATGATTAATTAGGAAGTAGCTTATAGCTGCCGTACTTGTTGCGATGTTGCGTCGTGTCAGTCATATTGTACTATACCTTTCTTTAAGGCATCGTCACCACCTCTTTAAGGTTATCGTTATAATATTATTTTTGCTAGAAGTTATTATTATGCTTATAATGCAGTAATTGTACTGTATGATTGATTGAAAATTCATTTTGAGTGTGCTTATCCATTTTCTCTCGTATTAAACACATAAAAGCAGGTAAAAAATTCCACAAAATTGAGAGAGTACATTTAGGTAAGGTAAGTAGACAATTTGAATATTCTGTGGCGTGGCGTACACAAAATCGGAGACATGGATATTATTTCTTTAACTTTATCAGTTACTGTTGCTGTAGCCATAATCTGTCTGGCTATTCTGCAGCTGAGCAACGCACGACCTTCTTCATGACATTCAAGATCAATAATTGACCCTTCCAATTGAACTTGTTTGCTTCGCTGCATTTTTCTACTAATTGAATCTTTACCTTTCTACATTTAATAATAATAAAGAACACACTTATTAAACTGTGTCTAAAGGACTTCCTTCAGAGTTTACATTTACACAACGCTATACTAAATACTTATAAAATATTGACTAATTTATTACAGAATCAGTAGTACTTTACTTATCATATTACAGCTCAATCTTATTTTGCAAAACTATAGGTACACTACACATTCTTCAAACACACTTGAAGTACAGATAATAGAGGTATTTTTAGGTAAAAATTTCACTATGAGGTACATTACAACATATTATGGCTAATCAATAATTTTGTTTAGAGATTCAAACAGTAAAAATTTGAAACAAAATTCAGACAACATTCTGAAACATATTCTGAACTTAATTGAATAAAATTTCTTCCTTTTGATTTATTACAGGTATTCTCAGTAAAAAATGTAAGTAGAGTTTATAGTTGTACAATTAATAAATGTGTATAGACGGTAAAAAATCCCTGTAATTACCGATTGCAGCAGTTGATGTAGAATTGAAAACACGCACTCCCTTACCTTTGAACACTCTATACATGCTATTTATAATTCATTTCTATGGTTGACTAATACCAGGGTTGGGTTTTGGACACCCCAAAAGGGTTTATCCCATGTCAGGCGTCATAAACTGGTATAAACCGTCATAAACCCGTCAAAAACGGCATAAACTGACATTA